>JAWMAG010000012.1:26742500-26752500 GCA_037013455.1 Ceratitis rosa
AAAAAATACATTAGCGTATAAATCTAAAATGCTAATCATGCTGTCAAAGGAAATCCCACGTTTTGCACTTTTGTTGTTGATATAAGAATAAAATTATGAACATATAGTGTTGAGACGTACACAATAGTGCTAGTTTGGGAGTATGTAGGAAAATTCTGGAACAGGTCTTATTTTTTTGTTTTTTATTGTTTATCTTTTTATTTATGTATTTATTTTATTCATTTTATTTTAATTTTTTTCATTTTGTTTTATTTTATTTTATTTTTTTTATTTTACTATATTTTATTATATTTTATTATATTTTATTTTATTTTTTTTTTATTTTATTTTAATTTATTTGTTTTGATTTTATTTTATTTTATTTTGTTTTAATTTATTTGATTTGATTTTATTTAATTTAATTTAATTTAATTTAATTTAATTTAATTTAATTTATTTTATTTTATTTTATTTTATTTTATTTTATTTTATTTTATTTTATTTTATTTTATTTTATTTTATTTTATTTTATTTTATTTTATTTTATTTTATTTTATTTTATTTTATTTTATTTTATTTTATTTTATTTTATTTTATTTTATTTTATTTTATTTTATTTTATTTAATTTAATTTAATTTAATTTAATTTAATTTAATTTAATTTTATTTTATTTTATTTTATTTTATTTTATTTTATTTTATTTTATTTTATTTTATTTTATTTTATTTTATTTTATTTTATTTTATTTTATTTTATTTTATTTTATTTTATTTTATTTTATTTTATTTTATTTTATTTTATTTTATTTTATTTTATTTTATTTTATTTTATTGTTTTAATTTATTTTATTTTATTTGCTTTGTTTTATTTTATTATTATTTTTTGTTTTATTCTAATTACTTACTTTTTTCCTTTATTTTATTTATTTATTTTTTTTTAATTTATCTTATTTTATTTTATAATACTTTATTTCTTTCCGTTTAATTTATTTTATTTTATTTGTTCTTCTTTATTTTAATATATTTTATTTATTTTTATTTCAATTCAATTTTATTCAATTCGATTCAATATAATTTAGTTTAGTTTCTTACTTTATTTTATTTTATTTTATTTTATTCTTTTAATTTTTTTTTGTATTATTTTATTATTTTTTTTTGTTTTATTCTAATTACTTTGTTTTTTTCCTTTATTTTTTAATTTATCTTAATTTATTTTATATTTAATTTTTTTCCGTTTAATTCAATTTATTTTATTTAATTCTTTTTATTTTATTTTCCGTTTAATTTAATTTATTTTTATTTTATTTTAATTTATATATTATTTATTTAATTAATAATTTATTTTAATGCTTTATCTTATTTTACTATATATTATTTTATTAGTATTAATAAATTTTTATTTACTCTATTTCATACGCATGTATTTTATTTTATTTTTTTTGTTATAATTTATTTTTATTTTCTTTTATTTCAATATAGTTTATTTTTTTGCTTTTGTATTGCTTTATTTTATTTTTTAATATATTTTTTATTTTGTTATTTACTATCTTTTATCTTAATTTTTTTGTTGTTTTATTTTATTTTTTTTTTTATTTTACTTCATTTTACTTTATATTATTATATTTTATTTCATTTTATTTTATTTTACTTTATTTTATTTTACTATATTTTATTTGATTAATATTAATAAATTTATATTTACTCTATTTCATACGCATGTATTTTTTTTTATTTTTTTTTTAGTTCTTTTATTTTATTCTATTTTACTTTATTTTATTATATTTTATTTTATGGTTTTTTAACTTACTTATATTTATAATATAATTTGCTACAGCTCGAACGGATTCGAAACTAGTAGCAATCGAAAGGTGAAGAACTGAAGAGCCGCCAATCAAATTATTTGTCAAGATTTATAAATTTTTACATTTGTCAAAGTACAAAAGATGCGCTCACACTCTGCGCATTATTTCAAAAGCTTGTGAAATAAATATTCGGCTACCGATTTGCATACATACATATGGACTTGTATATGCAAATACCGGCAGATTGATGGATGAATGAACTAAATAAGTGGAAAAAATTCGTGAGTTAACCAAAAATATGTATTTTTTAAACCAATAAGAAATTGTTTTTAAGCTTGTCTGAGAATGTATTAGGTTTAAGCGGCTTTGGAGCTGATTTTTATTGCTTTTGAATTATTGGCTCACCAAAAGAATGATTTCTTCTCTCAGTTTATACGTGATTCTAAAAGACGGTATTGATGCTTGCTCAGCTTGTTGCCAGCCGTGTTACAATAATACAAAGCAGTTTTTTTTTTAGTATTTTTACCTAATTCCTTTTTTAGTATTAGCATAAAGAAGCTTTTACTTAAAATGGGCAGTTCATAAGATTGAAAAAAAAATTAATTATTTTAATTTTGTTTCCAGAATGTTTTTATGACACAGCAGTGCGAATATTTTTGGTAAATTAATGGTACTCTTTTGGCTTAAAAACATAAAATGAGTTTTGATTAAGGAATTGTGGTTATGTCGTATGATTGAAATATGATATTTAATTTTTTTCATTTAATTTTATTTTATCTCAATTATTTATATATAATATTTTTTATATTTAATATTATTTTATTTTTTTATATCATTTATTATAATTTATTTACTTATTTTATTTTATTCCTTTTAAATTTGATTTAATTTATTTTCTTACAAAATTGTATTTTACTTTATATTATTTGATTTTATTTTTATTTATTTTATATTATTTTATTTTAATTTTTATTTTTTTCATTTTTAATTCTTTTTAATTTAATTTTTTATTTTTATTAATTTTGCTTTACTTCATTTAATTTCTTTTTCTATATTTTACTTTAATGTAATATAATACATCAGATTTTATTTAACATTATTTATTTTATTTTTTAATTTTATTTTATCTTATATTTATATTTTAATTTATTTTATCCTTTTGCATTTTATTTTATTTCATTTATTGTATTTCATTTATTTTACTTTTATTTTCCGTTTAATTTAATTTAAGTTATTCTATTATAATTCACTGTCTTTATTTTTATTTTATTGTCTTATGTTATTTTATTTTATTTTATTTTATTTTATTTTATTTTATTTTATTTTATTTTATTTCATTTTATTTTATTTTATTTTATTTTATTTTATTTTATTTTATTTTATTTTATTTTATTTTATTTTATTTTATTTTATTTTATTTTATTTAATTTAATTTAATTTTATTTCATTTTATTTTATTCTATTCCATTCTACTTTTTTATTTTATTTAATTTTATTTTATTTTGTTTTATTTTATTTTATTTTACTTTTTTTTACTTGTGTATATATTAAAATATAGGTTATGTTTGAACATAGCTTTGAAAGCTTCTGCCTAAATTAGCCTGAAACACGCAACATCACGTGCTAAAAACGAGCGAGATGTCAACAAACACATTATGCAAAAAAATCGTATTAAACCAAAACTTGGAGGATAAAAGTTTGTAGAAAAATATTTAGAAAAAACAAAAAATTAAATTTAATAACGCGAGTTGAAGAAACTTTTGCGATAATAAAAATATGTCATTAAATACATATTCAATACAAACTAAAGGTGGAAGTTTATTAAATAAATAAAATATTGAGATTTCAGCAAAGGATTTTTAAAACTCTCGGGTAGGGTTGCCAACATTTTATGTAATATGAAATTTTATATATGTTAATAAAGTAAAATTCTTATATAATAGAAATAAAACTGAAAGCTAGAAATAAACTATTTAAGTTAAGGATGCCGCCTTTCAATAATTAAAATATATATGCACACATTTTTTATTTTAGTATCAATTAGAAAGCTTTAACTAAAATTTCATTGACTTTTATGTAAAATTCCTATGATGAAACTAAGAAATATAAAAGAACATAAGCTTAGATATATTATACGTCTGTTTAATATTCATTCTTCTTCTTAACGAACTTTTTTCAATTTTAAACTATTATTGATTTAAATCAAATAAGCGAAAACTCCAAGAAAAAATTGAGGTAAAAGTTAACTAAAGTAAATGAAATAAATTTGAAATAATCGTGTTGATTAGCCACATGTGACTAACAAACATATATATGTATGAATATTTTATTTTTTTTTGTTTTCTTTTTGTTTTTAACAATGTATGTCGCGCCATAAAGTACATTGTCGTGTGGCAAATTGTTGCAAAAAATTTTAATTACATACGTACGTACACACATACATACTTTCACTTGAACGCGTGCTCAAGCAATTATTTACTGCTTGTTTCAAGGATTGGCCACTGTGCACTTTAATATCGCGTGCCAAATGACAGCTTTAAGTAAAAACTCAGCCAAACATAAATATGTATGTATGTACGTGGATTTGTTTGAAAAGTGCGAGAAACAAGTTTTGAAAGCTGTGAAAATGGAGTAAAAAAAAAATAGCGATATTACTGCACACGCAGGCACACCCTTTGCCACAAAACACTTGCAACATTCTTTCTCAGAACTCATAAACCCGCTGGCTGACTGTCGCCAAGTAAGAAAAAAAGGAGAAAAAGAAAAAAGAAAACTAAAAAAGAAAAAAAATAAAAAAAATAAAACAAATAAGGAAAGTTGAAGTAAAAATCGATTTGCAAACATTAAATCACAAACACATGTATACACACAAACAGTACTAAAAATGGCTATATCTTGCCATGAATCACTTACCGGCTAAGAAAGTTTGGTCAAAAGCAATTCGATTTGTGAGGTTTTTTTTTTTTGTGAAGAACGCAAAGTAGGAAACCATTTCAAAGCGGATTTAAGAAATGTTAAACATAATTTCATAGCGAGTTTTTTTAAATTAATTATTGCTATTTCCAATACTACAGGAATTTAGTTGCAGGAAGCCTATAGAAAAATCCCGAATTTTGGCTTGTGCATTTGCTTTTTTGAGCATATAAAAATGCTTCAGTTTTCTAAAAACAAAAAACTATAAATATCTAAGCGTGTTTGCAAGTATGTATGCATGTTTGTAAGTCAGACTAGGTCACGCATTAAGTAGGCGCCTTTAGTTGACAACTGAAATTTGTGACAAGAGAAAACATATTATGGTGTCGTTGGCCTTGTTGTGTGTGTGTGTGTGTGTGTGTGTGTGTGTGTGTGTGTGTGTGTGTGTGTGACATTTATTGTAGTAACACCTACCCATCATACGCACACTTGCCTCTATACACAGTCATACTACGAATATATGCATTTACATATGGACACTTTTGCAAGTGGGAACCTACGTCATTGGCTTCAGCCAATTCTGCTGCTACAGTTTTTCTTATAATTTTTTTTCAAATTTTTTTATCACTTCTGGCTCAACGTCATACCATTATGTCGCTTTGTTGTTGTAAATCGTTATGAAATTCCCTGCCTGCAATTCCCAGTCGTACTTAGCATTATAGAAGCTTTGTTTAGAAGTGAGATTGTCATTATGAAATGTAAAACTCATATATGTATGTACATACATTCATAGGTATATAGGAAAAATTTGCTAGAGGTGATAAGGTGGTTGTGAAATTAAATAGTGGAAAACTCTTTGATTTTTACAATTAATGACGCATTTTTAAATATTGCCAGTGTAAGTCAACATTATAAAATTTCAAAAAGTTAAAATAATTTGCTGATTTTGCATAAGAAAATAGAAAATATTATAATATTCAAAAGAAGACTGAAGTACTACATTTTAGAAGAATTCCACATTAAAATATTTTTAGTTATATAATTACAAAAAAAAAAAAATATTGAAAGCAAATCCTATGCACGCAGATTTAAAGACTAAATTTCACATATGTACATATGTAATACGGTTTAAGCTCGAACCTATTTTTGTGACTTTTTCGCTTTCTAAATCAGTGATGAATACAAATGTATTATAGCATATTCAATTTAATTTCGCATAAATCAGTATTAACTAAGATATTTAATTAATTATATCTGCATAGCTAACCCTTAAGCCTCTTGACACCTATAATTGATGATTAAATAATTAATGTCTGAATTAAACAAAACCAAAATTATATTTCAGGCTTTCAACAAGGTCACACTTGAAAGGTTTTATTTAACTAATTAACACATTTTTAAACGAATAATGAAGAAGGCATAAATACGAAAAAGGTAGTAATTGGTTTTGGAAATAAATAAAATTTATTTAAAGAAAACAAAAATATATAGAGAATCTATAAAAAATAGTTGAATGAAATATAATAACTAATAAAACAATCAAATAAAATAAAATAATCATATAAAATAATATAAAAGAAAAGAAAATCAAATAAATAAAATAAAATAAATAAACTAAAACAAAATAAAATAAAATAAAATAAAATAAAATAAAAATTAAAAATAAATAATGTAAAAGAAGATAGAAAAAATTAATAAGCAATATAAAGTAATTAATTTAAATTAAATAAGAACATAAAATAAAACAAAAGAAAAAAACATGAAAAAAAGAATAAACTAAACTAAAATAAAACAAGGTAAAATAGAATAAAATAAAATAAAAGCGAAAAAAATTAAAATAAAATAAAGTAAACTAAAAATGAAAAATAAAACTAAATAACTTAAGAATTAAAATAAAATCAAAATAGTATGAAGCACAATAAAGTAAATTACATAAAAGAAAGAGTAAAATTAATAATAAATTAAAAGATCTCAAATAAAATAAAATAAAATAAAGTAAAGTAAAATAAATAAAATAAAGTAAAAATAAAAATAAAATAGAATCAAGACAATAAATAAAATAAAACTAAAATAAAAAATAAATAAAATAAAAAGAAGGCAGAAAAAATAAAAGTAAAAATAAACTAAAAAAACAGATAAGAGTACAACAAAGTAATTTAAAACAAATTAAATAAAATAAAATAAAAAATAATAAAATTAAATAAAATTAAAAATAATAGAAGTAAAAAATAAAATAAAAACTAAAATAAAAATAGTAGAAAGGTATAAAATATATACGTGCGCCGTTAAAATAAATCTACCATATATCTATATAAATAAAAATTAATTGTATTAAATGTATTCATTTATTTAACAACCGTAAAAAATTCGTGAATAATCACTGATTGCCTACAAAATAAGCTTAACTAATGCCAAGCGATTTCAATGTATGGTGTATGTATATAAATATGCATAAGCCAACAATTAATTATTTAAAACGTGCGTGGCGTATAAGTAACCAAATACCAATTAAATCAGTTAAAGTGCTAAAGAAACAATTTAAACTAATATTTTTTTTTTGATTTTTAACACCAAATTTAATAACAATAAAAATACGTAAAACCAATAATAATAACACAATAGTAGTACAACAATAAACACAAATTACCACCATTTAATCACAACACATAACACAACATCAAAATGTATATTTAAATATTATATACTACATAATAAGGCAAAGTGCTGAATGAATGGCCACAATTGTAACCCACAATGTGGAAAACGCATTTCTACACGTATTTTTAACAGATGCAATTTGCATTGTTAATTAACTTATATTTATGTTTGATTATGTGTACATACATATATTATTTATTGATTATTTTACGAAGTGATTGATTTATTGATTAAGTGATTTCAGCTATGGTTTTCAATGTCAAACAAACTTGGGTTTTTGGAAAATATTTGAATTAAATAACTAATAAATTAAATTTAATAATAAAGTCATATAAAATAAAATAAACACCATAAAATAAAGCCAAATAATCTAAAATTAAGTAAAAGAAAATAAGTTAATGTGAATGAGAGTAAAATCAAATAAAACGAAAGAAAATCAAATAAATTAGAAAAATAAAATAAAATAAATCAAAATAAGTTAAAAATTAATAAATAAATTGAAATAAATTAAAAAATATAGAAACAAAATGAAATTAAACTAAATAAAATAAATAACTTGAATAAAATAAACTAAAAAAATTAAATAAAGCAGATTAGATTAAAAAATATACAAAATAAAATAGATGAAATAAAATGAAATAAAATAGAATAAAATAAAATAAAATAAAATAAAATAAAATAAAATAAAAAAAATAAAATAAAATAAAATAAAATAAAATAAAATAAAATAAAATAAAATAAAATAAAATAAAATAAAATAAAATAAAATAAAATAAAATAAAATAAAATAAAATAAAATAAAATAAAATAAAATAAAATAAAATAAAATAAAATAAAATAAAATAAAATAAAATAAAATAAAATAAAATAAAATAAAATAAAATAAAATAAAATAAAATAAAATAAAATAAAATGAAATGCAATAAAATAAAATAAAATGGAATAATAGAAAAAAACTGAATAAAATAAATAAAATAATTTAAACTAAATTTAAAAAAAATAAAATAAATGCATTAAAATCAAATAATATAAAAGAAAATAAATAAAACAAAATAATTTAAACAAAACAAAATATAATAAAATAAAATAAAATAAAATAAAATAGAAAAAAAAACTGAACAAAATAAATAAAATAATTTAAACTAAATTAAAAAAAAAATAAAATAAATGCATTAAAACCAAATAATATGAAAGAAAAAAATAAAATATTTTAAAACAAAATAAAATAAGATAAAATAAAATAAACGAAATTAAAAAAGATTCATTTAAATAAATTAAAATAAAGTTAATAAAATAAAATAAAGTAAAAAACAGAAAAAAAATTAATTAAGATTTAAATAAATTAAGAATAAAAATAAAAACAAAATAAAATAAAGTTAATAAAATAAAATAACAAAAAATAAATAATTTATTGTAAATTAATATAAACGAAATTAGAAAATATATTTAAATATATTAAAATAAAATAAAACAAATGAAATAACATGAAAGAAATAAGAATAAAAAATTTAAATGAATAAATTTAATCAAAATCAAATAAAATAAACCAAAATGTAATAAAATAAATGAAAGTAAAATAAAATAAATAATTTAACACACTAAATATTGTTGATATTGGTTGACTTTAAAATTGTTGTATATCACCCTAAAAGGCCTTTATAGTACACTTGAAAGAGTGCTTTTTAATCTTTTGCATAAAAATTGTGTAAGCATTTATACCCTCGACCAATAAAAAATCATAAATATATGAATAATAATATATGTATGTGCGGTTTTCCTCAATGACTTCGATTGTTTGCGAATTCTAAAACCAACGCACATTTAAAGCTTGCTCAGAGTGAAATCAATATACACGTATGTATGAGCACAAAATATAAATGCGTGTGTAAATATGCACATTCATACAGTTTGTCGCATAGATAAAAGCAACAAAGACATCAAAGTATTATTTCACTTAAGCGAAAGTACGCTGAACACTCGATTGTCTATTAAATTGCGGGTTTGAATGTTTCGCGTTTATCGCTTCGATTAACTTTAGCAATCGCACCGTCTGTTCTATTGGGAATGTTTAAATATATTGAAATATTTTTGCTACGGCGCAGCTAAATAGTTTTGTATTTGCAATGAGTGTAGTAAATATATTTAATACTTAGTGCACTTAGAGAAAAATATATATTTTTTTAAGCGGCTTACAATCTACTTTTTAATTTTTTTTTATTAATTTATTTTTTATTATATTAATAACTTTTTATTGAATTAATTATTAAATAATTTTTTTGGTAGTTTTATTTATTAAAAAATTAATTAATTATTTTTTAATGTTTAAATATGAGTTGTATAGTATTAGGTATGAAACTTTCTAATTTTTCCGTATTTTAATTTTTAATTATTATATTTCTGGTTTTTTTTCTTGAAGCGCCTTACAAATCTAAATGTTTCAGAATATATTAAAAAATTTATCAACTATTTACAAATCTAAATGTTTCAGAATACATTAAAAATTTAAATTATTTTTTGTTATTTTTATTTATTAAAAATTTATTTAATTAATTATTTTTTAATGTTTAAATATGAGTTATAAAGTATTAGGTATGAAACTTTATAATTATTTCATATTATAATATTTAATTATTATTATTTTTTTAGTT
>JAWMAG010000012.1:26757500-27000000 GCA_037013455.1 Ceratitis rosa
TGAAATAAATTTTATTTATGCTCGTCAATATTGTGAGCGTTCCACTATTGCTTGTTGTTGGTTGCTCTGCCTTGTTGCACGCCAAGGGCACTTGAACACTACTCTTACACAGCAGACACACTTTTATATAAATGTACATTTATTTTAAATTAATTTAATACAATTCAATTCAATTTATTTTTATTTTTTCATTTTTTTTTTGCATTTATTTGCACTGCTGATTGTCGTACAAAAACAACAAACGCCTGCTACACTTCACTTGGCTTATGGGCGACAGTCACTCACTGGCTGCTGCTGCTGCTGCTGTGGCAGGTGCAGATGTTGCCACAACAATAATACAATTACTCATGTGGGGCACACACGAGCTAACCTGTGTGTAGAAACAATTAAATATATTTTTAAGTGATTCAGTTGTTGTTTTGTTTAAAGCTTTTTAATTTTATTTCAAATTTTTTATATTTTTTTTTTAATTTTTTTAAATTTTTAATTTTTTTTATTTATTAATTTTATATATTTTATAAGACAAAAGAGCAAGTTTTTTTTTTATTTATTTTTTTTTTTTTTGGTTAAATAAATTACAACTTTTTTGTACTTTTTACTTCAATTTATTTTTTTGCATATTTTTTATATTTTTGGAAAATTTTTGCTTGCTTTTTAGCGTGCAATTGAAGCGCGTCAAATACAAATTAATAAAACGCATGATTGAGGGACAAAAATAATCAAAAAAAAAAAATTGCTTAAAAAAAATTTGCGAAAAAGAAATTAATAAATCAGCAAACGCGTCGTGTGGCTTAGTTTGTTGTCGTTTGTGTCCGTAGGGGAAGACAAGGTGGCGACGATGGCGCCGTTGTTCAGGGTACCCGCTGGCTATATGGTAATTATTAGCGAAAAAAAATACAATTGAACGCTGTCGCGCGCTGATTTGCCGTTTTCACCTTAGATCGTCTGGTTGCTGGTTTGTGGGTCGAAAATTATTATTATTTTTTTTTCACTAAAAATTAATATATATATACTTGTCGTTAAGACATGCCGCCTGCTGATTTTAGTTGCTTCTAATGGCATTTTACGTGAATTTCATTGCAAATGCCTATTATAAATAAAAGTGGCTTAAGTTCAATTTTTTATTTGTGAACATAATGGCTTGCGTTTAATTAAATTTAGTACAATAAAAAAAATCAATAATTATTTAAAATGCTTGACCAACAAATATGGTGATTAAAAAATAATTTAAATATGCCCCTAGTGAGCTAAAAAAGTTAATTTTTACTTCAAATATCCCTAGAGCACTTTTAAAAATAACAAAATAATTTTTATAATTTAATTAAATATTTAAATTGATTTTTTTTTAACTGCTAAAATAAAAAAAATAGGTATAAAGAAGAAAATAATTGAACGCGTTAGGTATTTTGGTGACACTTAGTACTGTTATTTTAATAGAAAATAAAATATTTTTTTTTTTGTAAAATGAACTTATGCCACTTCATTAATAACGGCGCATAAAATGATGCTCCTATTAAAGGTGGTTCATTTCATTGTTGTTGTTATATTTTTTTTATTATTAATATTTTTCTGATTTTTGTGTTTTATTTTTCAATATTTTTTTATTTTCTTCTTTTTGTTCGACATAACTTTGGCTAAAAGCCAAACATAATGTTATTAAACAAGGTCAAAAAGATAAATATAAATAATTATTATTATAATAACCACAAACAAAGGCGTTATGTGTATGATAAAAAGATGCAGGCTGCGGAAAAAATGAAGAATGTGTTTATAATTATAATTAAATTATGGCATGAAAGGGGCAAAATTGCAAAAATTTATATTAATCAAAAAAATGGTTCAAGAGGTTAGAAAAATCGAATAGTTTATTGCTCGATATATTTTTATTTATTTCCATTTTTAATTTAGTTAGTTTGCTGTGAATTTTTTTTTTGTTTTTTAAAACACTCTATTTTTAAATGTCTTCCTTGAAATATAGATCGGAAATATTGCTTATAGCTTTCATCATATCACATATATATTTATATTAAATTCTTCTAAAGTGTTTTCCAATAAGAGGTGTTATTTTGCCGATAGATGTCACTTTTGCAGCTGTTTTTTTTGTTATCTGTCAAGTAAAAACTACGCCATAAATAAAAATGGAACGATACACGCTTCTACAACGCATTGAAATTATTAAAATTCACTATAGAATTGGTGAAAATCTGACAGAGACGGTTCGTTAAACTAAAATATTTTTCGATCGCCGTGAAGCACCTTGTCGGACCGCAATACAGAAATTGGTGGAAAAAATGGAGCTGTTGCTCAAAAACAACAGAGAACATTGCTGCTGTAGTCCAAACTGTTGAAGAAACCCCAGATTTGTCCATTCCTCGTCGCTCTTTGGAGTTCGGCATTCCACAAACGTCATTACACCGTATTTTGCATTAAGACTTGAGTCTTAAGGGTTATAAAGTTCAGTTAACACAAGAACTCGTGCCGGCCGATTATAAACAACGTCGTGTCTTTGCTGATTCGGTTCTTGAAATACATGAAAATGATCCCGAATTTCATCGAAAACCCACCTTGATTGGTGAAGGCTACTTCCACCTCGATGGCTACGTCAATAAACAAAACTGTCGCATTAGGATGGAACGACTCTTATGGATCGCACTTTCGAGAGATATTTAAAAATTTTCTATGGCCGGAATTGGATAGTATTGAAACGAAACCATTGATATTTAAGTAAAAAGTTTCCGGGCCATGATATCTCTCGAAGTGGTGATCGCAATTGGCCACCGAGATCTTGTGATTTAACACTTTGCGACTTCTTCATTTGGGACCATCTGAAAGATAAGGTGGCACCAACAGGCCAACGTCGATTCAAGACCCCAAAGATGGAATTCTTGAAGCTATTGAGGGCATACAGCAGCTACATTGCGATTTGGTGATGGAAAATTTCGTAAAAGGGAACGGTCTTGTAAGCGTAGCCGTGGCGGACATTAGTTTGATATTGTTTCCATTATTAAGGGCATATCTTCTTTTATACATTGAAGTAAACATCCGATCATTTATCTCAAAAAATTGCATTTTTCTTTAAATATCAAAGTAATACTTTTTATTGGAAAACCTTGCATATATTTTCAAAGATTGCAAGGATATGCCATTGTGAAATCACTTACATATGTAAATATATATATTTCAAAATTAGAAAAAAAAAATCTTTTATATTCTTTGAAGTTAATAAAAACATTTTTTTAACGCACATCTAATTTTTCAGTTTTATTATTATTTCGCTATAACCGATCATACATGCAGTTGCAAATTTTTATTTATTTTATTTTATTTTAATCTATTTAATTTAATTTTATTGTATTTTATTTTAGTTTATTTTATTTTATTTTATTTTAGTTTATTTTATTTTAATCTATTTAATTTAATTTAATTTAATTTATTGTATTTTATTTTAGTTTATTTTATTTTAGTTTATTTTATTTTTCATTTTTTTTATTTATTTTATTTTATTTCTTAACGTTAATAATTTTCACTTAATTTAATTTTTTTATTTCTGTTTATTTTATATTAATTTTAATTTTAATTTTAATTTTTTTTTTTTGAATTATTTAGTTTTAATTTTATATTACGTTATTTTAATTTATTTTTTCATTTAATTGTTTTTTATAGTTTATTTTCACTAAATTTAATATAATTTAATTTTGTCTAATATTATTTTATTTTAAATATTTATTTTTTTACACATTCTTTTTATTCTCTTTTATTTACTTTTATTTTCTTTTTCACTTTATTTAATTTTTTTCCTTTGTTTCTATAAACCACAATTTAATAAGAATATGATCGAAAATCACAGAGCACACACACACCTTAAGATATACTTTTCCACACATTACAAATTTCAAAATTACTTTTTCGTTCGCCGCGGCTTTTTTCAAAAACGCCGCATAACGACGCTTTAGCTTTCCGCCGAGTATCTTGTATATGCGCTCGTGTTAAGCCCGGAACTAGAATGAACTAACAACCGAAATGAAACAAATTCAAAGTGAACTGAACTGAACTGAACTGAAACTAAAAGCCCCACAAACACAACTGTTTCGGTCTGTAATGGGAAGCAACAAAGTCGAGTGTACAAACGTAACAACATAAATATACAAATGTACCTACTCGCATGTTTATGGTAGCGAAGCGATTGTGAAAAGTAATAAAGAATAAAATAAAATAAAGTATAATAAAAACAGAAAACAAACAAAAAATTGAATCAAAAGCTACACGGCAAAAGGCAAAGCAAAATTGAAGTAAAATAGCTATAAAAAAAGTGCTGCCAAGTTTCGTCGAAAGTATCTGAGAGTGTGCAACGAAAAGTGGAAACTCTAAACGGCAACTATGGCAGAACGTGCGCTAACAATAAAAACAACAGCAACAACAGAATAATAATAGTGGCAATATGAAATGTTGCGATTTGACGACAGAAGCAAATGAGAACAACATGTTGTAGATATGTTTGTACAAACTAGACATACACGTATGGCCATACACATAGATACATGTATGGGTTTGGTATGTATGTATGTTTAGGTATTTTTACACCTTTCGTTAGTGTATTTATACAAGCATGGCGCACGCAATAGAAAAGAGAAAAATATATGTATTTCCTCTTCATTCTTCATAAAAAGTTCCCTTTGCTTTCATAAAATCCGTTTTCAGTGTCTTTACTTTATCTTCATCTTTTTGTTGAGTTTTTATTTTTGTTTTTTTTTTGTATCTTGTGTTTCACGCGATTTGCCCATTGTCAACAAAAGCAGCGATTGATTTTAACAAGCGAGCGACAAGGGTGCTTGCGCCGATGTCAGATACAAAAGTACTGTGAAGAATGAGCACGGAAATGTTTGAACGTACAAGTATGTATGTGAGTATACCTATACATGTGGATATAATAAATATGTTTGTGTGCATATAACAGATTCTATTTTTTTTATTTTCTTCTTCTTTCTTGTTTCGTCGTTCTGATTATATCTTTTACATTCTCACTCACTCACTGTCGCCGGTTGTGCTTCGGTATATTTTTAAATTATTTTATTTTATTTTATGCTTTTTTGTGCTTTACTTTTGAACTTTTCAAGCGTGTCCAACATGTGCTTGACGTTTGTGAATCGTTTTAAGCACCGACTGACTGACTGACTGGCGGACAGATTGGCGTAAACAAAGTTCAGCAGCTGGTTTTCATTGTGTTATGAATATAAAGTGGGTAGGAAATTCATTAACGAGAGGCGCGAGAGAGAAAGCGCTGTGTGAGAGCGTTAAATGGCGTTGCCAGGTGTTAATAATTGAGGAATGTAGACAATTTACGGTAGGAATTTTATTCTTACTTAGTTACTCGTCAACTGAAAGCAAATAAGATAAAATAAATAAAATAAAAACAAGTAAAATAAAATAAAATTGAATTAAATTAAATTAGATTGAATAAAATATATATTAAATTAAATAATATGTTATAAAATGAAATAAAATTAAAAAAAAATAAATAAAATAAAATAAATAAAATTAAAAAATAGAATATAATAAAATAAAATATAAACTAAATAAATATTAAAAACTTTAAAAAATAAAATAAAATAACATGAAGGAAAGTAAAATAAAACAAAATAAAGAAAACAAAAAATTACATAGAATAAAAGAAAGTAAAATAAAATAAAATAAAACAAAGCAAAATACTCAATAAATAAATATCAAACAATTTAAAATATAAAATAAAAGAAAGTAAAATAAAAATAAAGAAAACAAAGGCTAAAATAACATAAAAAAGTAAAACAAAATAAATTTATAAATACAAAATAAAGCAAAATAAAATAAAAAAAATAAAGAAAACAACAAATAAAATAAAATAAAATAAAATAAAATTATATAAAATAAATAAAAATAAAATAAAACAAAATAAAGAAAACAAAAAGTAAAATAAAATAAAATTATATAAATGAAATAAAACAAAATAAAGAAAACAAAAAATAAAATAAAGTAAAAGAAAGTAAAACAAAATAAAATTATGAAAATAAAATAAAATTATATAAAATAAGTAATAATCAAAAAAATATTCAAATTAAAATAAAACAAAATAAAGTGAAATAAAGTAAAATTAAATTAACTAAAATCAACTAAAATAAAATAAAGCAGAATTAAACCAAATATTAAACAAAAAGAATTAAATAATCTAAATTACTATAATTTTCAAATAAATTAAATAAAAGGGGGAATAAACACTATAAGACAAATTGTAATTGCCAGATTAAAATAAAATTAAAGAAACGAAAATGCGATAAAAAATTTCATTTATATAAATTGTTTGATTGATAAAAAAATTAAATATTTAAAATAAGATAAAATATTATGTGATAAAATAAAATGGAAAATTTCTTTTTATATAAAATGAAATAAATTAAAAAAGTTAAACATAATCATAAATAATTTTAAAAAATAATTAAATAAAAAAGTGAAATACAAATTAAAAGATAAATTATAATTATCAGAATAGAATAGAAAAACTAAAAAATTAAAAATAAATCTAAATTATTAGAGAAATTCAACATATTAAAAAATATATAGAAATAGAAACATTATACTAATTATATAATTAAAAAAAAATTAAAATAAATTAAATCAAACAAAATGAAATAGAAAAAAAAACAATTAAACTAAATAGAAATAAAATAAAATAAATATAAATCAAAAAAATTAGAATGTCATTAAAAACTAATAAATTAAGTTGAAATAAAATAAAATGTGAAGAAACAAAAAGAAACCAGATCGACAGCTCGAAAGAAAAATAGGAAAGCACCTTTGCTTAGAAAATATTCAAAACTGAAAATGTAAAATAAAATATAAGAAAATAATGATAACAAAAGTGAAAAAAATACAAAAATATTTAAACATTATTTATCAAACAACTTAAAATCACGCCAATTAGAGCTTATCAAATAAATTAAAGATAATAAAAATTATCAAAAAACAGCTAACAACGAATTGATCAATAAAAAATCAATATTTTAGCAAATTTATGCACAAATCAATGTATGTGAGCTATATAAATGCAAACTTATTGTCGTGGTAGACATACATAATTCGTATTTAATAAAAATTTTTTGCATTTATTTTTGGTTTTTATTTTTATTTTTCTTACTTTTTGGTTTCGCACCATTTAAAACGTATCAAATATAATTTATTTAAAACGCTTTAATTAACAGTGTATTTTGCCAGCACCCATAAATAAACGATATCTATGCGTTTAATGTCAACGCTGGCACAGCATGGCTAATAATTCACGATATGTGTAGCCTTATGCCGAATTTAAATTATTATTACAAATAAAATGGTGTGAATGAGGCAAAAAAAAAAAAAACAAACAAAAAAAAAATGAGAAAGAAAAGCATAAAGAAATATGCCATAGGCTGATTGGTGGCTGGTTAATTATGAATTTATACGAGTATTTTTAATATATACATATCTACATACGTGTATGTATGTATGCACATATGTGCATATGTAAGTGAATAGCTGACGCTTGCCGGCCGGTTGGTTGTTGGCAACTTGCACATAACAAATTTCACACTTTATTGGGGTCAAAAGTGACAGCAGCATAAAACCAGCAGCAACAGCAACAGCAGCAGGATGTATACAATACATATGTATGTATGTATGTAGTTATACGTTTGTAATTTTAATGTCTTTAAGCTAGCATTCGTAAACATTGACGAGCGGAAAAATAAATTATAAAAAAAAAATAAATAAAAATAACAGAATATGTTTATGGGTGAATATACATACATACATACATATATAATGTGTATGTATGTAACCAGTTTCTGCGTTCATCATTGCCATCACTCTTTGCAACATTTTTGGACTACTACTTTTTTTGTTAATTAACTGCACTCACCAACGTCGCTGCGTCTCGCTATGCAACAAGTTCAACTTTGGTGTTGGTGTTCCTAGCCTCAGATTAATACGTATGTATGTATATATGTTTGGATAGTAAGTGCTTAATCGTGGTTCTTTATTCTTCAATTATATAATTCTTCTTTTGGTTCGTTTTTATGTGTGGATTCCCCAATCGTTCTTTGTAAATTTAAACATATAATATACATATATCTAAGAAACCGTTAAAATTTACATAATGAAAAAACTAATAACCAATAAAGGAATTCCATCATTTTCTTTGGTGTGCCCTCAATTAATAAGCACAATCAATTATAATATAATATAATTTTGAGTATTCAAATGAACGATGCGATTTCTTAGAACAGAATGAAGAGGGATAAAGAAAAATTTTTAAAATATTTTCTGTTTGACTGGTAATATATTTTTATTAATCAAAATTTTTTCGTTTGATATTAACAGAAATAAATTTAAATATTTGGGGATTTTTTCATTTCTAATATATAATAATTACTTAAATTTAAGAAGTTATTTATTTTCTAAGAATATTTGGGGAGCTTGAGCAGAGCTTCGCCGAATTCAGTTAAATTTGCGCGAAAAATAATCCGGGAATAGTTAAACTAGAATTCAGCAGTGTTGCCAACTGTTTTGAATTTGTTTATACAAACATACATATATTAAAATCTGTAAATATATCTATGACTGAACTCAGGCTAAATGGCTGAAACGATAAAAGTTTATGAGTAAGCGTTCAAGTGGACTCAAGAATGATTTAGATTTTCAATGCAAAGAGTTACCAACTGTTTTGAAATTTAAATTTGAAAAGATAGCTATAAAATAATATAGTAATATTACAATATTGATATCAAACTGCAGAAACTAAAAAAGGTTTGCTGAGTAAATGTTTATGAGTAGCGTTGCCACCTGTTTGAAATTTTTAATAATAAGTTTAATGAAATGTTTTACGTGGGGTATCAAACTAAAAAGCAAGTAGTACAGGCTTATAGTGGAAAATAATTTTGAGAGATGCCACCTTTTTAAATTTTTCTATACAATCAAATTGTTAAAACAGTATATGATACAATACACAATGTAGGTAACAAGCTGAATATAGATAAGAAAACCTTAATGGGAAAATTTTTTTGAGCAGCGTTGCCACCAACTTAAAACTTTCCATTTGAAAGAATGATAACATCAACTAAATATTACTAAATATATTAAATTAAATGAAAACATTATTTTTGAATTTTTTTTTTTAGTAATAAACAGCTCAGCTAAAATTTTTAAAACTTGAAATTAAAAATTAAAAATTAAAAAATGTTTAATTGCATTAAATTTGAAAAAAAATTTAAAATTATTTTTTTTTATTCTTTAAAAAATAAACTTTGCAAGAAAAAATCCTCTTTATTTCTTTATTTTCGTATTTTTTATTTTCGTGTAATTTTCTTCTAAAAAATATATATTCTAAAAAATATTATACATTTTTAGCTAAGAAAAATGTTGAAATATAATTTTCTATTTGCTAAGCACGTTAATTCTAATATTAAAAATTTTCAAACAAAAATAAGTATGTTTCGCAATTTTTAAAGGATATAAATATGTTTTCGTTTTTTTTTTACTAAAATTAGTTTTAATATTTCCTTATTTCATAAGATTTCAGTAGCAAAAAAGTTAAGGAGAAAAGCAGTTTGATAAAGGAATTATATTACTTTTTTTATAATTTTTTACTTTTTATTTTCCTACAAACAGAAAAAAAAGTCAAATCCCACCCATATTATTTCCAACAACCTAAGTTACATATAATAAAATCCAGACGATTTTAATTGAAAATTACTGACGTCAGAAGTTGTGGCCAAAAGAAAAAAAACAAAAAAATAAAATAAAATAGCATAAACATTATTCTTTGTAGGAAGGAAAGTTTTTTAAACGAGCTAGCGAGAAATATACTCAAATATATACCTATGTATACACATATATATCTGCAAGTACTTGAACACTTGAGTAGCTATAAAATATGAGATATTATTATATATTGGCGATGTATGTAATGTGCATAACTAAATATATATGCATATATACATATATAAACATCTATATATGTATGTAGTAAGATTATTACATACAGAGAAAACCCAGTAAAAAATTAATGAAGTGGCTGACGGACTACTCAACCCATTCGAAAAGAAAGTGATTGAGCAATAGCGGCAGCTACCTCTAAAATCGTGAGTGCTGTGATATCGTTAAATATTGATAACCACGTAGGGAAGCAGACTTAAAATCGTATAATCATAGCTTACCTTCTACTCGTACTACTATGAGGCATTTTAATTAAATTATAATGAAATGCTGTGTGAAAACTCTCACAAATTTCACCCCTTTTTGGTAGTTCAACTTACCTGCAAAGAGAAAAAGAGAAGAAAAAATTTAAATAAATATTAATAAAGAAATGAAAACACACAAAAAATAAATACCTATATCATCTTATTTGAGAAATAATAAAATTATGCTAAAATTCTTATGAGACAGTTTCAATCATTTTTTGTTTTCCTTTTTTATTTAATAAAAATATTTTTTATTTAAATTTCCAAAATGGTTATCAACAAGGATTTAAAAAAATTGCAATTTTTAATCAATTTATAAAATGTTAATTAATTTAGACATGCGGTTTTCAAGAAAAAATATAACGGGTGTAATTTAATGTTTTGGCCAAGAATTTAGCTTTATACTAAATATAAGGGGTTACCTATTTTATTAAAAATCATTTAAAACAAATGACCGCCACGCCAGGCTCAAAGAAAGAATATTCTCTTCCAAGACGTCACTGCTCTCGGGCTTAGACAAGCGACTTCATATAACTCGACCGAAAAAAGTTCAATGAATCATCGTCTCTTTCCTAGATAACTTTTTACCAACTATTGATATATACGGGATGAATTGAGAACCTTCTTTTTCGTCGGTAGTCTTATTAGATCCAAAGGTCGTCCAAGTCAATATTGACGAAATATGAACCAATGATTCCCTCCGCCAAAGGAGCAAACCAAACAATGAATTTTTGAGGATGCAACGGCATCTCAACAACGGCTTTTGGATCATCACCACTGTAAATGTGGCAATTTCGCTTATTAACTATCTCGTTTTGGACCCATTCACTGAACGTGCGACACGCTTGATGGT
Organism: Ceratitis rosa; assembly: GCA_037013455.1. Classification (NCBI taxonomy): domain Eukaryota; kingdom Metazoa; phylum Arthropoda; class Insecta; order Diptera; family Tephritidae; genus Ceratitis; species Ceratitis rosa. The sequence goes on from JAWMAG010000012.1 coordinate 26,768,595, forward strand.
CGTTCGGCTTAAATTTTTGCTTCAAGTGGATTTTGTATCAACGAAACGCTGCCACCAAGCAGCAGTAGCGTCTTCGGTGAGCACTGTACTGTGCGTCTTTGAGAGTGTATTTTATACACTAGAGTAAACGTAGTATGAAACCTATACATGGTTGCTCGAATTACCGACTTTGCTGAGTGCTTATATCGACCGAATATTGGACGCAGCGCACGGTGTGTCGCATGAACCGAACCATTATTTTGGTAACAAAATTACAAGATTTGCAAATGTTGTTCCGTAGTATTTCTGTTCATTATGAAACGACAAATAAACTGAGTATAAATCAAGTTACAGCTGTCAAAAGGACCACAACCTGAAAACAACACCTTTTATGCAACTGGTTTTCCTTTAAACTGCATTGTAGTGGCATTGTGGGCAGCACCAAACAAAAATGTCTGCTGGGTATAACGTGAGCAGATATTTAATTTTACATACACACACATATGTAAGTGTGTGTGTGAAGTAGGGAAGTGCATAAATAGCAAATGGATTGAACTTTGAAATCTTTAAGAACATGTGTTTACATACATACATACATACTTACGAGTATATAAGTTCTATACCGACGCTTATAGCGGCCAGACAAGATATTTATGGTTGTATCTACGCACGCAAAGCTGTTTGTATAAAAAAAATATGCATTAATACGCATGCACATATGTATTTGTAAATATATTATATGTACATATATGCATGTGGCTAATTATAGCTACAACTTTTTCTGTAAACATTTCACTTTGTTGCGGAAAATTATGTTGACTTTTGTTTTGGTGAATGAATAAATGACTTTATACGCCAGCGATGTTAGATGTGGCACAAACAAAAATATTGTACATATGTACATATATCGTATAGATACTTACATATTTACAACGCGTATGCATTATTTTAACTGTATATACATATGTATATATATTTACATATTTATCTGTATTTTTAAACTTTTTTTTTAATTTCACAAAAATTTCTCGTGGTACACCTTAGAACTTCATAAAAATATTTTACGCTCGCAATTGCACATTTTATTGTGCTATAAAAATCAAATAATTTTGGCATTTAGTTAGAATTTTAGTAGCGCCAGTTTGTAAATATAAAGAAAATTTTTTATTGCAGAAAAACAATTAGTAAACGCGCGTGCCGTAAAGTGATTTGTTCTTTATTTTAATTTTTTCTTTATTTTTTTCTTTTCATTTTTCTAATTTTTAATTTCCTTTATTTTATTTTTTTTTAGTTTTTTATTTTCTTTAGTTTTTTTATTTTTTTTTTTTGAAAATATTTTTTAGTTTTTATTACTTCTTTCTTTTCTTTTTTTTAATTTTTTTTTGTGTATATTTTTTTTATATAATGTAAACAAGTGAATTTTTATTATAAGCAAAACTGAGAAGAAACAACAGGTGAGCCATGAGGCAGAAGACTTTTCGACGCGTGTCTATGGTTTTATATAAATATTTATGTGCATATGTATGTATATGCATACACAATTTTATGTATTTTATAAACACCTGAACTTAACTATATGCAAAGAATTACATTAAAAAAATTTCCAAATTATTTTTGAATTTACGAATAAAACTAGAAAAAATAAATAGAATATAAAACATACACTTGTATATATGTATTATATAAATACAAAAGTAAAAAATTAGAGGCATTTTAATTTTTTCCAGCAAGTACAAATATTTAAAAAAAAATATATATATATATATATATATCTGATATATCTTACAATTTCCGGGAAAATGAGTACATAATTTACATAAATGAATAAACAATATAATAAAGAGTGATTTATTATATTAAAAAATTGCAAAACAAGTTTTTTTCCATTGAAAAGCAATTATAATTATTTACTCCTAAAGGTAGTTTCTAGAAATTTATTACACGTGCAGTAAAAAAAATATAACATTTAATTGTTATCTTAAATTCAAAGCTATATGTGACCCTGCTGCAACTAGTTTCAAACTATTATGAATAGTTCCGCAAGGTAATAAAATAATATTAATTTTTTTTTTACTTACACGTAGTCATATTTCTCACAATGTTTCGCGACCATCTCCTAATTGTGGTAACCCCATCAGCCTAAACCAAGGAGAACAGGTAACAGTAGTGATGGCTGAATGACCGGTATAAACGAACAATCTTCTCTTATACCCAGATGAGGTCGGAATACCTTCTGGCTAACTCTGAGTATACCAGAAACTAAAAAAGACAACAAGAAAAAAAACAGATACCAACGTGACGACCAACCCAATAGTAACAGACACAACAATACATTGACAACCAGGACCCATTACTGAATCCAATGAAGCATCCACATATGCGACGAAAGAGTACTACCGCATATTACCAACCGTAAAACCGTCGCGACAGCAGCAAAAATAGCAGGTACCAGCCAAAATACTCCACTACTACATATAGAACCCTCCACGTCCAGAGTTGCCATGGGTTCGCACCAAAGTACAGTAATAGCTAAGAATGTGAATCAACGCAAATAAAAAAAGTCGGTACTAGAGGACAGTCTTCGTAACCGGAAAGATTGCCCAACTACAGGTTGCTGAATGAGTGTATGAGATAGAGATTAGACGCCAAAAGCAAATATTACAGATAGTCGACGAAAGTTTCCTGAAAAAAAGAAGTATTCTGAATCTCTCAAAGAAACTAGCAGTTCCCAGGAACTGTTTTTGTAACCAACTTACGGAGCTTAACTGAGAAGAGCCTTCAATGAAAATTATAGGACTAAAATTTAACAAATTGAGTAGTGGTTAGCAGTACGTACTACCTGCTGGAAGGTCAGGGTTCGAGTTTTAGACTCACTAACAAACAAAATTATAGAAGATCCACATAAAAATTTATCACACGCTCCCAGGCGAACGAGAACCCTCCGTACGTTGGAAAAATATCAATGCGCATACCATAAATGGAAAGGGAAGCTCGGACGAAAAGCGTTAATTACATATGTATGTAAAGGACTTTCCAATAAGAGATATTATTTTGAATAGTCCGCTATTCCGGTGGATGTCACTTTTGAAGCTGGAATTTTTTGTCATCTACAAGTAAAAGCTACGCCAGAAATAAATTTGGAACGATACAACGCTTCAACAACGCATTGAAATTATTAAAATTCACTATAAAAATAGTGAAAACCGAGAAGAGACGGTTCGTAGAACAAAACATATTTCGGACGTCGTGTGGCACCTTGTCGGATCGCAATACAGAAATTGGTGGAAAAAAAAGGAGCTGTTGGGACAAGTGGTGGTAAGAGCAAAACACGTGCATCACGTTCAAGAACAACTGAGAGTATTTGCTGCTGTAGCCCAAAGTGTTGAGGAAAGCCCAAGTTTGCCCATTCCTCGACGCTCTTTGAAGCTCGGCATTCCATAAACGTCATTATACCATATTTTGCATTAAGACTTGGGTCTTAATAAGTATAAAGTTCAGTTAACACAAGAACTCAAGCCGGCCGAGCATCAATAACGTCGTGTCTTTGCTGATTGGGTTCTTGAAATGCATGAAAATGATCCGGAATTTCATCGAAAAATCATCTTTACTGATGAATCCCATTTCCAACTCGATGTCTGTCGAACTGTCGAATCTGGTGCTCGAAACACTAAGATTTTTTATTGAAAAGCTTCTCCATTCTGAACGTGTAACAGTGTTTGGTGCGGTTTATGGTCCGGCGGCAGCAATGGACCTTACTTTTTTGAAAATAAGACTGGAGCAACAGTAACGGTGAATGGATTGCGCTATTGAGAGATGATTAATGATTTTTTATGGCCGGAATTGGTGGGTATTAATCTGGACAACGTTTACTTTCAACAAGACGGCCACACAAGCAACGACATCATCGATCTTTTAAGGGAAAAGTCTCCGGATCGTCTTATCTCTCGAAGTGGTGATCGCAATTGGCCACCGAGATCACCTGGAGACTTCCTCCTTTGAAGACACGTGTAAGATAAGGTCTATACCAACAAGCTACCGTCGATTCAAGATCTCAAAGTTGGTTTTCGTGTAGCTATTGAGGGCATGCCACAGCCACTTTGCGATTTGGTGATGGAAAATTCCATAAAAATGATACGGTCTTGTAAGTGGAGCCGTGGCGGCCATTTGGCTGATATTGTTTTCCATTATTAATGGCATATCTTATTTTATACATTGAAGTAAACATCCGATCATTTATCTCAAAAAATTTAATTTTTCTTTAAATATCAAAATAGCACCTCTTATTGGAAAACCCTGTGTTTAACTTTTACTCCCAAAATGCCTTCTCGACCTTTCGCATGGCAAGTAAGACACCAACTCATTATCTTTGTAAATACAAACGCATTGAAGAGTATTGTGCAATACAAATTAATACAAAAGAGAGTAAATAAATACATACATATGTACATACGAGTGCATATATAAAGGTAACTGCTACCTTTTTTCTTCCTCTAACTTGTTTTTATTTTATATCGTTCTTGCATTGTCTAGTTGTTGTTCTTGTTTGCTTTATTATTTAACAAAGTTATGTGTGGAATGTTGCTTTGGTTCCATCACATGTACATATGTATGTATGTATAGGTATGTATAAGAAGTAGAAGAAGAGAAAGAAGCAGACAAATAGAATTATACCCGCACAATACTTAACCGGTTATTGACTTGTGCACAGTTACTTTCATAATTCCAGCTTAGTGCGTAATTGTATTGATGGAATGAACACATACATACATACATAGATACATAATGGCATATATGTATGTATGTACTATATATGTATGCATTCGAGTATTTTTTTATGATTTCTTAGTTTGGAATGCCAACACTTAATCTCAATCTTTTATGAAATAAGCAATAAAAAATATAATAAAAAATATATAAATAATAAAGAAAGGTTAAGCAGAACCATTGCATATAGCTCACATAGATATTGTTGTTGCACAACTATTTTTATGGCGCAGAATTTTCCATATAAGACTTCTAAAAAATACTTTAAAGTTGTTATTTTTATTTTTACAACATCGTAAGGACATGCATACATACACTACACTTGCAGATACGTATGTATGTACGTGTATGTATGTATGCAAAAATAAAACCAACAAATATCTCTATAATTGCATTCTTTACCTTCGTTACCTGTGTATGATGATGACTTCTTGGGAAGATTAATCTTGAACGTATTGTTGTTGTGGTGCCAGGTGACATTGTGGTTGTTGTTGTTGGTGGTGGCACAATTGTCGGTGGCGGTTGTGTTATCAATGGACTACGCGTCGATTTGACTGCCATTGTTTTTGTCTCACTGTTGTTGTTGTTTTTCAATATATAAGCAATTTTTTTTTTTGTATATTTCACTTATTGCTGCGCTAATTGTGCGGCACTAATTTTCTTATACAAACATCTACATATATGTAAGTATGTATGTATATTTCTACCACAAATCTTTTTAGCACTGGTTTCTTTTGTTTACTTTACTTTGTTGCTTTTGTTTTGTTGTATTTTTCACTTTAAACTTCACAGCATATTTTTGGGAATCCCAAAAGATATCTTTTTTGCTTTTGGCTGCTTAATAATTTTACGTTTTTTTCATTAATTTTACATTTCATTGCATTTATCTTAGAGATAAGCACAGAAATGCAGACAATTTTTCTTTTTTGGCTAAAGGGATTTTTTTTCAGATCTGGAATTGTAATTATGTTTCTAAATATTTACGAAGTATATGTATTAAATGGTAAAAAAAATGTCGATAAATATAATTAAGTACTTCGTGTTGAAATGACTGCGTTGACTTTGAATTATTCACTTTCGTAAAGGAATGTTTCTTATTTTCAAAAGTGTTTTGATATTGAAGGATTTTGATAACTTAAATTCAAAAACATTTTATTTCACCAACGACACAATTAATATTTTGTGTTATTTTCCTTTTTTTCTAGTTTATTTTATTCTATTTTTTTTAATTATTTTGATTTAGTTTAAAAATATGTATTTAATTTAAATTTATTTTACCTTATTTTATTTTACTTTATATTATTTTAATTTATTTTATTTAATATAATTTAATATAATTTTATTTAATTTTATTAATTTTATTTTATTTTATTATTTGATTTTATTTGTTTTTATTTTACTTTTTTTTATTTTCCTTTATTTTCTTATTTTATTTTATTTCAATTTATTTTATTTTATTATACTTTATTTTATTTTCTTTCAATTTAATTTATTTTATTTTATTTTATTTTATTTAATTTTATTAATTTTATTTTATTTTATTATTTGATTTTATTTGTTTTTATTTTACTTTTTTTATTTTCCTTTATTTTCTTATTTTATTTTATTTCCATTTATTTTATTTTATTTTATTTTATTTTATTTTATTTTATTTTATTTTATTTTATTTTATTTCATTTTATTTTATTTTATTTTATTTTATTTTATTTTATTTTATTTTATTTTATTTTATTTTATTTTATTTTATTTTATTTTATTTTATTTTATTTTATTTTATTTTATTTTATTTTATTTTATTTTATTTACATTAATTTTATTTTATTTTATTTTGTTTAAAATATATTATTTTATTTCTATGAGTAATTATTCCGGCTCATTTCAACTTCATCAAGTTGCAATTCTACCTGAAATTAGTTTATTTCTCTTCCCTCTCCCTAGAATCTAAACTAGACTTCCTCCCAATTCATTTTCCTAAAAACATATTAAAAAATTCAAAACCTTGACTTTGTTGCTACCAAATTGACACTAACACAGACTCCGGCTATCTGAAAAACATTACATATTGGCGACATTAAAGAGATAAGAAAATGTTAACTCATTTATGGTATTACTGACGCCGTGAAACCTACGCATGCACCTTTTCGACCTGAAACCAGTATCAAGCGACACAAGCGCACTTTGAGCCAATCGCCGGTGCTGTCGACGACGTGCGCGCAGTGGAAATACACTTGCAGCCTACACGCAAATTGCAACTTCCGTTTGAATTTAGTTGTGGACGCCTATGGCGTAAAAAATTATACAAAATTAGCACGAGGAATATTAGTTATATGTATGTGCTAAGAAAATGTGTACACATTAACTTGGTTGTAACCTCCATTTATGTTAAAGGCCATTTCCTTCGATTAGCGTCACCACGCATGCGCAATGCGCAGAGTTAAATAAAATAAAAATAAATGAAAAAAATATTTGGCATTTACATTGAGGCCTGCGTGCGGCACGGCAAATTGGCTAAATGCATTTCCGCTTGGCCTTACCGAGGTGTTCTCCAAACTGTTTGTTCTCTACTCGAAGTTGGTCGGTATGTAAATATGTATTTATTCGGATTATTACATATGGGTTTTGTACATGCTTCGCTTTCGCGAGGTTATTGACTTTCCTTTGAAAGTGGAAAAATTTAAGTTATGCGTATGTATGTGTGTGTGTAATTTATTTAACACCTTTAACAGCAAACTTCTTGATGTAATTCACTCATTTTCGATCTCTTTTGCCTGAAAATTGTGCAATTTGTTTTTTACCTATATACATATAGGTATGTATATTTATTTTTTTTTATTTTCTCATATTAACCTGCTACTCGCTTACAGCCTACGCAGGCAGACGTTAACCGCCACAAGACGCCAGCGTGGTCTTTGGTACATAATTTGCGGTTTTACTGGCGTCTTAAAGCTTGGAATTAAACTGGAAACCATTTTTAGTTGTGTATGTATGTATGTATATATGTTTATATATAACATAATAAACGGCATATTGGTGTTGCCTTATAAGGCCAAATCGGTCGTCAACTAATGAATCGTCACAAGTACGATTACTGGAATCGATTAGAAATAGATTTATGGATATTTTTATACTTTTATGTATTTGGCTTGTGCAACAGGAAATATTGTGAAATACACAGTATTGAATTACTTTTGGATTTTGATTTCCCTTACGACAAAAGGTACTATTTTTTCAAGTAAATAGTGTTAATAAACGGTTTTGTATGTATGTACGGTTATTTGTAAACTAATTATAATAAACTGTTGTTTTAAAATAAAAAATGTTTCTCTTTTAAATAAAAAAATTTATATAATAAAAACAATTTTTTTTTTTTTGAAGAGGGATGCCAGCTGTAAGAATTTTTATTCAATTAAATTATAAAATTTTTAGGCATATACATATGTATATATAGTTTTCGGGACACTTTTTTGAAGAAAAAAAGTGGCTAAATAAAAATACAAAATAACCAAACAAAAATTTATTTAAACAAATTTAATGTAACTGTAAGAAATTAAACGAAAAATTAAGAAAAAATATATGTCTAATTATAATTTTTAGTAGGTAATCCTGCAGGACATTAAAAATTAAATAAAAATTATTATTTTTTGTATTAATTCAAAACAAATATATATATATATATATATATCTGTCTGAATATTGTGCAAGAATATCTGTTCATCTTTAAGCCAAATTTATTAATTGTTTACATGTAATTAACAGAATTCCAAAAATATTGTGTTTCCAATTATTCATTGGCGAAACAGTGTAAATATTTATTTTCGTAAAATACCTTTAACGCACTTGTTGTTGTTATGTTTTGTGTACAGAGTATGTTCATACATACATACATACATTTATGCACATGCATTTATGTACATGTTAGATGTACCTTTTAACTGTAGAATATATACATATACATACATTTTTTCGTTCACATCCTTCCCCTTTAACTTTAACTTTCCTTTCACTCAATCCTTGTATAATACATAATTTTCGCATTAATAATACTCATAACTCTTTTTTGCAGATGAAAAATTTTCTTTTTGTTTTTTTTACATTTCATTAACCCAAAAAAATTTCACACATTTGCACTTCTGTTAACTAAACAACATGTGCTGAAATGTTTAAATCATATACTAGCTTATAGTATGTTTGTATGTGCTATGTGTGTAAATATTGGTGGTAGCGTCACCTGTCATTCCCTCAAGCAATTTGCACTTTTGTGTCACAAACGCACACACACATACACTCACACTCGGCTCCATCACAAACTCGTCGACTCCTACCAACCTTTACTGAGTGAATTATTTATTTATTAATTTTTTTTTTGTTTTATTTTTTCATTTATTCAATTTTGTTTATGCGTGGCTATTTGCGTAATTTCCTCGATTTTTACGCGAACTTCTTTTCCCTCCTTTATAATCCTGCTACGCTACCCTGTCAACAACAATGAATGATAAACTTTTTCTTCTCTTTCTACTTTGTTGTCACATAGCCTGTCTGACGATCATCTATCAACAGTCTCGTTTACTTACTAACTTGTTGTTGTTGATTTAGTCTTATGGTCAGTTGCCTTTTGACGTATTTTCTGTGATTTGATTGTGCTTATTTTATTTACTTCGTTTCCATATTGACTTTTCAGTGCATTGACGTCGGCGGTAGTTGCGGTTTTGACGTTGTTGCTTTTCAGCACCACATATGGGAGTAGAGATTTACGCACTTTATTTTATAAGTTTTAAACTTTTGTATTTAAATGTATATTACATTTATATTATATTAATTTAATTTTATTTTATTTTAATTTAATTTATTTAAATTTGATAATTTAATTTTATTTTATGGCGTTTGTTTTAACTTTCCTTTATTTTTAACTTTTTAATTCATATTAATTTAATTAAAATTTGGTTTTATTTTATTTTATTTGTTTTTTTTTTATTTTTTTTATTTTATTTTGTTTTATTTTTTTTTTTTTTTTTTATTAAATTTTTCAATATTATTTTAGATAATTTTATCTTTTTTTATTTTATTTTATTTTATTTTATTTTATTTTATTTTATTTTATTTTATTTTATTTTATTTTATTTTATTTTATTTTATTTTATTTTATTTTATTTTATTTTAATTTATTTTATTTTATTTTATTTTAATTTATTTTAATTTATTTTATTTTATTTTATTTTATTTTATTTTATTTTATTTTATTTTATTTTATTTTATTTTATTTTATTTTATTTTATTTTATTTTATTTTATTTTATTTTATTTTATTTTATTTTATTTTATTTTATTTTATTTTATTTTATTTTATTTTATTTTATTTTATTTTATTTTATTTTATTTTATTTTATTTTATTTTATTTTACTTTATTTAATTTTACTTTATTTTATTTTACTTTATTTTATTTTATTTTATTTTATTTTATTTTATTTTATTTTATTTTATTTTATTTTATTTTATTTTATTTTATTTTATTTTATTTTATTTTATTTTATTTTATTTTATTTTATTTTATTTTATTTTATTTTATTTTATTTTATTTTATTTTATTTTATTTTATTTTATTTTATTTTATTTTATTTTATTTTATTTTATTTTATTTTATTTTATTTTATTTTATTTTATTTTATTTTATTTTATTTTACTTTATTTTATTTTACTTTATTTTATTTTATTTTATTTTATTTTACTTTATTTAATTTTACTTTATTTTATTTTATTTTATTTTATTTTATTTTATTTTATTTTATTTTATTTTATTTTATTTTATTTTATTTTATTTTATTTTATTTTATTTTATTTTATTTTATTTTATTTTATTTTATTTTATTTTATTTTATTTTATTTTATTTTATTTTATTTTATTTTATTTTATTTTATTTTATTTTATTTTATTTTATTTTATTTAATTTAATTTAATTTAATTTAATTTAATTTAATTTAATTTAATTTAATTTAATTTAATTTAATTTAATTTAATTTAATTTAATTTAATTTAATTTAATTTAATTTAATTTAATTTAATTTAATTTAATTTAATTTAATTTAATTTAATTTAATTTAATTTAATTTAATTTAATTCAATTTTATTTTATATAACTCTATTTTATTTTATTTTATATATTTTATCTTCGTTTCTAAATAATATAGTTGGAAATACTTAACTATCTACTCATTAGCCAACTTCATGACTTTAAATATAAGCCATGTGCGTAGGCGGTATTTTTACTTATTTGAAACATATTTTTAACCTTACTTATTTCTTGGAATCCATGTTTTAGTAATCACGATTCCCAGAAGTTTTTAAATTTTCTTTCAATGAACTTTGATCAAATAAAATTCCTTTTCTGAACAAAAAAATGCATAAATAATCATTAAAAGAACTGAAAAAGTTTTAGCTTTTACTTCAGCTGTATATGTATGTACATACATTTGTAATTGTTTATTTTGTTTAGTTGAAATACAATAAAGTCAAATGGATCTATAATATTTTTTTGTGAATGCTGAAAAAGCACATGCCCACGCTTAAATTTAAAAGCAATCCATTTCAATGGTGCCTTATACGAGTGAGTAGCTACATATAAATATACATACATACATGTACATGTGCAATAATGCTTCAACTAATTAACAAAAACAAAAAAAAAAAACAAGTTCACTTCTTAGAGGCCAACACATTTCGATGTAAATAAATAAAAACCAACTGGATCTCGAAGCTTCTGGCGATTTCCACTGATAATATCAAAGCTAGACAACTAGAGAAACTTATACGAGTATATATGTATAGTATGTACGAGTATATACCTATGTACATAAGCCAAACATATTTGCACTCCCATGCGCTTACTTACATATATACATATGTATATGTGTATTTTCATATGTTAAAATGATAAAGAATAAATACTTTAATATTCCTAATTAAAAACAATAAAGGTATATAAGAATAAATGGGCGAAGAAATAAAACCGAAAACGTATATACATATATATATATATACATAGGTGTATTCAAAAACTTATGTTGCACTTGGTTAATTACGTAAGGGCACAATCACACTTGTCGTTAAGCCAAGAACTTAACTGCTAGGAATTTTAAGTTGGAGAATTATCTAAACTAAAAAATTAATTTTATTTTATTTTATCACACTAAAGCTCTAGTTACCAAACTGAGTTTTGTGAAATAAATAAATAAATAAATAAACATAAAAAGTGTGAAAAAAATTTTAAAATTATTTAATTAAGGAAAAAATGAAATAAAATTATTATGTCAAAGCATGAGTTAACTAAAAGGCGGGGTGAGTTCTTTTGAGTGCAAGCAGATATGCCAGCAGAGCTCAAATTAATTTAAATATAACAAACTTTTAAAACTCTAAATAATTTGAAATAAAATAAATAAAAGAAAATAAGATAGTTTAAAATAAAGTAAAATAAAATGAAAATATAAAATATTAAATGAAAGCAATAAAATAATTAATAGAAAATAAAATAAAACAAAGAAGATAAAATAAAATAAAATAAAATAAAATAAAATAAAATAAAATAAAATAAAATAAAATAAAATAAAATAAAATAAAATAAAATAAAATAAAATAAAATAAAATAAAATAAAATAAAATAAAATAATGTAAAGCAACCTAAAAAAATGAAATTATTTAAATTAACACGAAATAAGAGAAAAATAATAAATAAAATTAATAACATTAAATAAAATAAAATAATTTAAAAAAATAAAAAGATAATAAGTACACTAAATCAAAATGAAATAAGAAAAAATAGAAAAAAAATAAAAAGATAATGAAAATAGATTAAAGTAAAATAAAAAATAAAAAAATTAAATGAAATGAAAGGAAATGAGAAAAAAAATTAAAATAAAACAAAATAAAATGAAGTCAAATAAAGATGACAAGAAATAAAACAATATAAAAACAAATTAAATAAAAAATAAACTAAACTTAAATATAATATAATGAAACAAAAATTAATAAATTAAGGAAAATAAATAAACAAAAATACAATAAATTAAAAAAATACAACAAATATAATAATATATTCGAATCAAGTAATAAATAAATTAAACAAAGAAAAAAATGCTAAAAAATAAATAAACAAAATAAAATAAATTAAACTAATATTTAAAAAAAATAAAACAAATTAAAACAATTAAAATAAGATAAGATATAAGAAAATGAGGTAACAAATGAATTATGATTAGATAAAATAATACAGAGCAAAATAAAATATAAAAAAATAAATAAAAGAAAATAAGATAAGATAAATAAAATAAAAAATTTTGAAAATTATATCTTTTTTATGTTAGAGAATTTTCGCAAATATATAAAAGAAAATTTCCTTCCGAATTTTTATGTTTCATTTAAATTTTGTGAAAATTCTTCTTTTCTGCGACATCTTCTTGAAGTCTTGCATTGCAATACTTAAAAAAAATTGGTTGCAACCTTTCTACAATTTTTTAAAACTATTTAAAAAAATATAATAAGAATATAGTTGCGAAAAATCACTCCGAAAATTTAACACGGTAACCCCTTGGAAATTATTTCAGCACATTTTTGAAATTAAAATTTCTTAGAAAAAACCATAAAAAACCAGTTTAGTGATAAGAGTGTGCATATTTGTTTAAACAAGTGATTGATTAAGGAGAAAACAAAACAAAAAAAAAAAAAAAAAAAACAAATAAAAGAAACACAGACGAAAGTAAGCCAATTTAATGCCAACGAGTCGTAGATTAGTTAAAAATAAACTGCGTGAATTTTATTTGAAAATTTTGCTGATTTCTTAGGTCTTAATGAATTGAGCTGATTTTAAAACTAATGTCTGTATCTAATATTGAATAATATGGTTTTTAATTAGTATCAATTTTATTGTAATTTTCACTTCATATTTCATTTTTCAAATTCGTTTCTGAAATTTTTTAAACCAAATTTTTATTACAATTTTCTAGTCTAATATTTGTCTTTATTGCTGCTGTGTGTGTTTTCATTCATTTTTTTTTATTTGCTGTTCTCGTTTATTAAATATTGAAATTTTCGCTTTGTTCTTTTACTATTTTTACTCTCCATTCATCCTACTTCGAGCTTTTTTTCTTTTGTTAACACACACATATTCTGTAGATACACTATTTTTGGCGGCACTGCTTTTAATTTTAGATTTTTATTTAACACACATGTAGTTTATATATACATATGTAAATATTTATATGCGTGCATATGTTTGTTAGCATGAATATCCGCCACTATTGATAACACATTAATTTAGGGATTAAGCAAAATTAATTCTTCTAGAATTTTGTAATTTTTTAATGTTTCGCATCCTCGTCTTTTTCACATCCCACTGAACTAGTTTTTTTTATAAAAAAAAAAGATATTTTTGCTATCTTTTGTGGGTTTTTCTAGTTTTCTATTAGAAAATCATTCACTAGATCGCGACACGCTTCATTTCACGCTCGGCGCTGCGCGATAATACGCTTCGTTAGTACTTCGACTATGAACTTATGCGATTGAACTTACGATTTCTTTGTTTAATGCAATTGTGAAGTTATATTATTTAGAATTTTTTTGATTAAATTTTTAATTTTTTTTAATGAAAATTTCTATACTTTCAAAAAATTAATAATTTTTCAAATTATCACGTTTTTTACCTCTTCAAAACTTACACCACTCTTTGCTTCATTAATTTTTTCATCACTTCTTCCTTACTTTTTTTTTTAATTTAATTAATTTTTTATTAATTTCTTCATATATTCTTTTTCATTATTTTCTTTTAAAAAGCTTCATAAACACTTGAGAACGTTTTTTATCGCTGTTCCAACTACAAGCTAATGCTTTGCTTTTTTTTTTTTTTTGGTTTCAAAAATACATGTATTTGTTTGTATGTATCTATGACATCCACTAGTTTTGCTGCGTTCTATACACACACTCGCTCGCGTTTACGCGTCTCTTGCGCTGAGTGTTCGAAACAAGACTGAATGCAGCCAAAAGGTTGTGGAGCAAACTTTGGAGCCAAGTCCCAACGAGTTGTCTGCTGCCTGCTGCCTTCTGTTGACTGCCAAATGCTGTCTGCCTACTTGTTGGTCGCATATTGGCTCTCCCGCCGACACTCGTAGGTTGTATTGGTGTTTTTGAAAAATTCTTCTGCTATTGCTATACAAGTGAGTGTGCTCGATTGCCGGTGCGGGTGCTTTCGAGAGAGAGTGTAAAAGCGTGTACGTATAGCTGCTCTGCTGTGCGTTGTGTGCTCGATCGCTCTGGTATCTAAGGTTTGCATGAGTTTTGTATCTCAAAACATGTTTGTTTTTTACATTTTTAAAACCAAAACAGTGGCCAATTGTTATTGCTGCTGTTGTTACTTTAGCTATCTTCATGTCTTCTACTTGTTCTTTTTTATGGTCGTTCTGATTTGACTTGATTTCCACAAATTCTTGCTCATTGAGACTCGTTTGTGACTGTGGTCGTAGTTGCTACTGTTGTTTGATTGTGCGGGCAGCGTGAAGGCGGTTTTTTGGTTTTTTTTATTTTTATTTTTTATTTTTGTTTCGAGACCGTCTTCTCATCTCAAAACAATGTTTTATATAAAGGGTTTTCCAATAAGAGGTGTTATTTTGAATTGTCTTCAATTCCGGTAGATGGCACTTCTGAAACTGAAACTACGCATTGAAATGAATAAAATTCACCATAAAAATGGTGAAAACCTGGCAGAGATGGTTCGTAGAACTAAAACATTTTTCGATCGTCGTGAAGCACCTTTTCGGACCGCAATGTAGAAAAAAATGGAAAAATTGGAGCTGTTGGAACAAATTAGTGATGTGAAGAATAATAAAACACAACTGAGAAAATTGCTACAGTAGCCCAAAGTGTTGAGGAAAACTCTGGTTTGTCCATTCATCGTCGATCTTTGGAATTGAGCATTCCACCAATGTCATTACATCGCATTTCCCATAAAACCTTGGATTTTAAGACATATAAAGTTCAGTCAACACAAGAACTCGAGCCGCTCGATCATCAACAGTGTCGTGTCTTTGCTGATAGGGTCCTTGAAATACATGAAAATGATCCGAAATTTCTTCGAAAAATCATCTTGACTGATGAGGCCCATTTCCAACTTGATGTCTATTTCAATAAGGTCGAAACACCTAAGTTTTATTGTTGAAAAGTCTCCCCAATCTCAACGTGTAACTGTTCGGTGTGGTTTATGGGCCGGCGGGGTCTTTGGATCTTACTTTTTCGGAAATAAGATTGCAGCAACAATTACGGTGAATGGATTGAGCTATCGAGAGATGATTAATGATTTTTTATGGTCGGAATTGGTTGGTATTAATTTGGACAACGTTTACTTTCAATAAGAAGGCGCTACGTGCCACCCAAACAACGAAACCATCGCTGTTTTAAGGGAAAAGTTTCCGAATCGTGTTATCTCTCGAAGTGGTGATCGCAATCGGCCACCGAGATCTTGTGATTAACAACTAGACCTTTCTCCTTCGGGGCCACGTGAAAGATGAGTTTTACGCAACAGGCCAACGTCGATTCATGATCTCAAAGATGGAGTTCGTTAAGCTATTGAGGTCATACAGCAGCCAATTTGCAATTTGGTTATGGAAAATTTCATAAAAAGGATACGGTCTTGTAAGCGTAGCCGTGGCCACTTGGCTGATATTGTTTTTCATTATTAATGGCTTATAAATGGATTATCAAAATAACATCACTTATTGGAAACCCCTTTACATACACGTATATAAATTTATAAATGGCCTATTCTAACTTAGTTTTAATGTGAGAATCGGCTTTACACCGCCGCTGCCATCACAACTACTAAACACTTTGCTATTCTACTTCTCTTATTAACTCCCTTTTTCCTCTCTTCCACCTTGACAGGCATTAATGTGCAGTTTATTTTCGTACGAACCACACCGGCACGCCTGCAAATGTACTTTTGCTTGCAATATTTTTCCACTTTTCATTAATCATTCACTCTGCTCGCTTGCACCTCCACCAGCACCACCTCCCTTTATTCCACAGTGCATACAACCGTGTTCCATTTAACGCCAACAAATCGCACACACCACACTGCACAATTTTTAGCATCATTGCCTCGTCTCGACACTAACGAGCTTGTCGGTGATTTGTTTTTATTTTTAAGCGATTTATTTTTAATTTTTTTCCCCTAACACAGCCATGGCATTTGGAGTTTCCTACGAGTTTTGTGGCTAGTTTTTGAAGTATCGATGATTATTCATCGATGCACTTAATCTTCGTCATTTGGGTTTCCGTTTAAATGAAGCTCGTCCGATATTGAGGTTACCACACAAAAACCACTCACAAAAAGTCTCATAAGATTGCATTTTCATTGCAAGCATGAGAACAGTTCGCTGTGCAGGAAGTGGTCATGTTTCTTCGGTAGACGAATTGACGTCAAAGGTGATATAACGAGTTAATAAAAACTCTACTTGGCAAGTAGAACATTTCCTTTTTGGGAGAGTGAAGAATATTTTGGGAAAAACCTAACCTAAAACCTCCTATCCACAGCTTAATGAATGGGTAAACAAGACGTTTCTCTACATTGATATCACTATGCCCAGCAATTGGCGGTTCATGGTTGGCTGTGGGAAGAAGGGAGGAAATTGCTTTATGGAAGAATGAAAATATCAGAAATCTGCGGATCCAAATTTAAGTCAGTTTAAGCTGAATTTTTTACCGAGCATTGACTCACTTACGTCACCAAACGGACACATCCCAAATGGCCTCCTAGTCAATCCCATGTGTGTAAGTTGCAAAACTAAGCACTCCACCTACTGCTCCAAGTTACTGGACATTCCCAAAGGTAGTGTCTTAAAATTTCAGGTTCTTCCTCCTATCTACAAATTCTGTAGAAGTCGTTTGATGGGATGATTAACCCATGTAACAATAGCATGATAATTCTTAAAGATCATTCTGGAATATTTTCCGTATTTCCTTAGACTGCCAAGCAGTTTTCAAGCACTTGAACTTAGTAATATTTTTCTCTATGGAATATGTGTCTTCAGCTTACGAGGCAATTCCAGAAAGTAAATATAAGTGAGAACCTCACGGGTGGAGGGATTTTATTTTCGTCATGAACGGGACCGGTTCAAGGTCAGTACGTCGATGCGACAACACGTTTTGTGAATGTCAATCCAGTCTCTCGCCAAGTGCGAAATACACGGCGTCAACCGTAATCTCATTTGATAGGGTAGACCTCCGTATGAGATGGGATGAAGAATGACTAAAGGTGTCTGTCTGCTGCACAAAACTGCCAGACCACACGCATCCAAGGCTACGAAGGAACTGCTCGCCTCGTTTATGTGACTTGTGCCTGAACAATTCGGCGCATTCGCCAGATCTAACAGCTTCAGATTATTATATCTTTGTCTCACTGAAGCTACATTTGGATGGAAAAAAGTTGTCAACCCATGAAGAGGTAAAGGAGGAGATGGAGATGTGGACAAAGAGGTTGGGGACGAGGAAGGCATCAAAAAATTGACACCCCACTTCAGCACCTGAACAGAGAGGTATGGCGACTATGTCGAAATAATGACTTCTTGATATAGTTTGAGAAGTAGCGAGCCAAGATTCTGCATTCTAGTCTTAGATTAGTATACTTTGCACTAATGGGGAATAGTTAGACTTCAAATTCAGGCTCACATGATCGCAACTAAGTTAGGAGATCTAATCTATGGGGAACTAAAACTAATGGTTGTAAAGAGCTGCTTTAAAAATGAGCTGGGTCTTAAATATATGTGAGCTACCAAGATCGAATGAGGAGAGATATATGGTATATTTCCTATTTAAGATGTGCATCCCTCTGGAAAACTAACTTCAACTCAGCACAGAAAGTTCGGCGACGAATATTTACAAACGGAAAAATAGCCGATCTATTTTCTACCCGACTCTCTCCCTCTATCTCCCTCATCTAGCTCTCTGAGTACATTATTTGAAATGTCAAAATTGGTGAGTTCAGAGCGAAATTTCATGTTGCCAGCCATAAAAGCCATTGATTTAGGGCGCGTTCCTAAGAGAATTGAATATTCTGGATAGGTGAATATAAAAATACTTTATAAATTCACAATCTTGAGTTACCGAAGTTAATTATTGAAATTGATAAGATTAAAAAAAAGCTAAAGAAAATCGAATTTGCTCTGAAAATCAATCACGAAATCACCTTCACCTTCCTCTGTCTCTCTTTTTCCTACACCTCTCTCAAAAGTTTCTCAAAATTATTTCCTTTGAAAATTTTTTCGTATTTTTTCGCTCTGCCTTGGCATCCCAAACTCAGAGAAATGCTCTCAAAAATTGTTCATAAATTTAGAAAATATACAAAAATTGTTTCGGCGGCATTTCCGTTTCTGTTGTAATAAAAATGTATTTAAATTGTATACAACAATTTATAGAGCAATAAACTGGTCAACTTAGAAAGTAGCAGAAAATGAAATGTGGCCACATGTTGAATTAACGAGTTTTCGAAAACTCTTCGCTCTGTCGATATACATATTGAAATGCATTCTAATGATATGTTTACAATTTTATTGTTTATAAATATTTTCCATATATTGTTCTTTTTTTTGCTAGTTAATTTGGCCGCATGAGGAGGATGGGATCATGGATCAGGCAGGTTTCGACTGTCATACACCTGGAAATGGCCAGAAACGATTATTTTGCACCTCACGACTTCCGGTCCTAGAGTAGAACTAATGTCATAAGAGCTGCAAAGAATTTGCGACCTCTTAAATATGAAATCTGCTCCGAGAAAAAATCGAAAAAAATCTTGAGTGAGTGACACCGATGGCAATCCCTGAAAATGTTTTACGGATCATGATTTGAGGGCAAGGACCTAAAATAACCAGTCCCTTGCGCTTGGTGTTTTTAATGCTAGAGTGGACAAAGTCGTTATCTGTGACACAACAGTCGGAAACTTCAGCCAGAATAACGAAACATCCTCAAACGGGTTGAGGCCAATCGAGCGGATCCGAAATCGCGTACTCAAATCGATCATGTTGTGATAGATGGAAGGCATTGTCTCCCGTAATCTAGATTTGAGTACGTCAATAAAAACAAGGACGTCGAAAAATGAGGTACTACGATAAAGAATGCCGAACTGCAAAGGAGAGAAAACAGACAGACTGCCTACGTCGCAAAGTTGTGATCGATCACAACGCCTTCGGAGTGGAATGGATATCAAGAGGTGAGGAGAGAAACAAGACGCTTTGACATACAAAAAAAAAAGGAAAGAGGCCGAGTGAAGGGCTGGCCGCCAGAGGTAATGCTCGAGAATTCTATGAAAAGATGATGGTTTCAAGATCAAAGCATACTCATGTCGGAATCAAAGAGGTAATCTGGTGGCCCCTCAAACAAAGTATATTGAGTTTTATAAGGAAAGACTTCTCCATACTACTGAATGGTAGTGAAAATGTAACGCCCGGATTTGGTAAACCCGAGAACCCGATTATTGATGATGCAAAAGACATCTCAATACCCGATCATGATGAAATGAGAAAAGCGATTACCCGGATACCGACAGAGCTAATCTAATATGGCGGCAAAGAACTGGCAAAGTGTGTGCTTACTTGCAGAATATGGTCGACTGAAAGCTTGCTATTCTCCGCCTAATCCATAATAAGGGAGGCTCCAAAATCTGCGTCAAATATCGTTGGACTAGCTCCCACAATGCCGGATATAACAACTTATCCAGCGTAAAGGTTAGAGACCAACGTCAACGAGCTGATTGGACCTAATCTGTGTGGCCTTTGACTTGGTAAATGCACCATTAGACAAAACTTGGAACAGCAAACAGAGAAAATAATAGTCCTTCGACAGCGCGAAAAGGATTACGCCGCTAAGTCTGAATTTGGCATTGCACCAAAGCTTACAGGACTTTGCAAGGTGATGCTGGACAATACCAAAAGCTCCGTCAGAATTGAAAGAAACATTTCCAACCGTACGGTGCTAAAGAGGGGGAGAGAGAAAGAGATAGCGAGATAGAGAGAGAGAGGGCAACTTCATTTGCAGTTAGCAAATAAAGTAAGTCTTTTTAACACATACATATATATATGTAAGAGTATGTTTGTATGTATATAAATAAAATATTTATAAAATACCATGTATTTAAAAGTTCTACAAACTTATATTTTAATTTTAGGAAATCAACAAGGTCAATCTAGTGCGATTTCAAACAAGTTGCAGGCGCCTGCGCCACCTTGAACTTCCATGCAAATTAAGGTAAACAAAATATTTTGATTACAATTTAATTGTAATTATTAATAAAAACGATAATGATGTATTTAAGCCGATTTATATGTATTTGTTGTTATGTGCATGTACATACCATATATCTGTATGTATTTAACCCCTGCAGTGGCGGAAAACGCCCATGTACGAGTACACTGCATAAACTATTATGACGAGTTCATTTTGGTTTTGAAAAATTTATCTCAATTTGTTGTTGTTGTTAAACAAATGACCGCCAACACTAATTTGTATATATTCATTCATACATACATATGTGTGTTAATACATATTTCTCAATGAAATTTGAACTATTTTTTGCACTTTTGATTTATTAACTTTTTTGTTTATTTTAATTTTATTTTATGTTTTATTTTTATTTTTATATTTTTTTTTGTTATTTTTGTTTTTTTTTATTTTTTGTTATTTTTATTTTTTTTTTTGCTTTACCTAACAGGTGCCTTGCCATTTGATTGATACAAAATATATTTCATTCATGCAAATACCCACCTGCGGGCATACATATATAAATATTATAGATGTTTTATGTATTTGTGTTGGTATGTGTAAGTTATTGGCCTCTTTGAACGCTCATGAACCACCAGCAGCAGCAGCTCCACAACCACCGTTTGCTTTTGCGTCATAAAAACACCGTTGAATGGTTTGGTTTGGTCGTTAGCCAAGAAGGTCAACGCAATGCGCATTCACTATTTTGTTTTCAGCAATTTGGATACATAATTTTATATTATTTATTTTTCCACTACTAGAATATTCTGGCATGTAGTGAAAGAAATTGATTGCGAGTTCTTCAATGATTTCTGATTGTTTTTTTTTGTAACCAATCTTTACGCTTCATAACTTCTTAACTTTTCCATCAAGCTTCGAACCATCTGTGAAGATAGTAATGGTTTCCCACTCGCACCTGTTTGGGATTCTCGGGGAGAAAATATTTTCAAAGCACATACAGGAGATGGTGTAGTCTAGCTCCCTTGGCACTTCTGCGAGAGATAATATTTTGGTGTGTCCTATACTGCAATTCTTCCTAGGTTGAGCCATATTCAGTCTGATTCCATTGCAGCCCGCTTGTAGTTTTCCGTATAAGTCCAGAGGAAAGATATTGAGAAGAGTTAATAGAGCTTTCGAGGGACTTGATGGAAGTGCTCCTCAGGTTACCAAGATAGCAGCCGATCGTTGAACTCTCTCTAGTTTGCTCCTAAAAGTATTTTTATCGAGTGCCGGCCACTCGAATAAGATTGATCTAACTACCGATGTATAAATCCAATACACGATTCGCCGTTTTACAGCCGTAAAGTGCAGTTATAGCTTTTCTTAACCTTTCTGCCGTATTCCGGCTCCAGTTAAGTTTGCTATCTAAGATTATGCCGAGATACTTTATCTCGGTAGTGAACGGTGAGCTCCACGCCCTTTAGTTTAGGTGGCTTAAAAGGAGTCGGTTTGTGCTTTCTGGTAAAAAGAACCATTTCGGTTTTATCTGGGTTGACGTCCAGTCCGCTGTCCTTGCACCAGATAGGCTGTAGAAGACCCGATTCTTGAAAAGCCTCTATTATAAATACACCAAGCGTATATTCTTCAAAGGTGAGTCCTTTTTCGATACCTCCGACTAAATCGTGTAGGGCTGTGTCGGCAGACTTACTCTTAGAGTACGCATGTTGCTTCTTCGGGAGGCTCCCTGGGGGTAGATTCAGGCGTATGTAGCTGTCAAGCAGCCTTTCAAAGATTTTTAAGACGAAGAAGGTAAGACTAATGGACCGAAAGATCTTAGAACTGACGTGGTTGGCTCTTCTTCCTTTTGGGTTAAAAATACCTTGGCTCTAGTCCACGCCTTGGGAATATGTCCTTCAAGCAGACAAGCCTCGTAAATTTTGCATAGAAGTGGGGATAAGATGTCCTCAGCACTCTGTAGTTCGGCGAGGATGATACCATCTAGTTCTGAAGATTTAAAGGGCTGGAATGACTTTATCGTCCATTCCACACTTTTGCGACATTTACATACTGCTGACATCAGAGATGCGCTCACCTCACCTCCCATACATGGGATTCAGTCGTAAACGATAGAACATCCCAGAAAATGAGTGCTCATGAGGATATCCAGCATTTCTTCACAAGACGTAGTCCATTCCCATCCGATTTCTAGTTACAGTTGGGTATGGCGGAGCTCTTGGATAGAACTTTCCTTATTCACTGCAGAAGGCCTTCCAAGTAAGATTACTATGCGACACTTTTCTGAATGGAACTTGTAGGTCCGTTATTACGAACTGTTCTAAAAAGAAACCCGCTCAACCATTTCGTCAGCTATCTCATTGCCTTCAATGCCCGTGTGACCTGGCATTCAGACAGTGTTTTTATCGTCACTTTACATAGCCCGACCACAGCCGACTTCGTGATGTATGAAATTCAGGTATTAGGTCAAGTGGGCCCGATACTGTAAACGAACGTGTAGCACAAAAGTGGTTTGCTAGGTTCCGTTCCGGTAATTTCGATGTCAAAGATGCACCACGCGTCGGGAGGTCTGTCGTCGAAAATTGCGATAAAATCATGGAAATAGTGGAAACAGACCGTCACGTGAGCACTTATTTAATTGCTGAGGCACTAAAGATAAGCCAGAAAAGCGTTTGGAACCATTTGCATAACCTTGCATTCAAGAAGAAGCTCGATGTTTGGGTGCCACACGAACTAACGCAAAAAAACATGATGGACCGAATTTCTATCTCCGAATCGCTGTTGAATCGCAACAAAATCGACCCATTTCTGAAGCGTTTGCTGACTGGCGATGAAAAGTGGATCACTTACGACAACCTCAAGTGAAATCAGTCGTGGTAGAAACGCGGTGAGCTGGCGTAAACGGTGGCCAAGCCAGGATGAACGGCCAGGAAGGTTTTGCTGTGTGTTTGGTGGGATTGGCAAGAAATCATCTACTATGAGCTGCTCCCCTTTTGGTCAAACGCTTAATTCGGCCTTCTACTTCCAACAACTGGACCGCTTGAAGGCAGCACTCTTCCAGAAGAGGCCATCTTTGATAAACAGAGGCCGAATTGTGCTCGGATGGGACACCCACCTTATAGCCCGGACCTGGCACCAAGTGATTACCATCTTTTCCTGTCAATGGCGAACGCGCTTAATGGTGAGAAGTTGAACTCAAGAGAGGCCTGTGAAAAATGGCTCTCCGAGTTTTTTGCCAATAGGGACGCAGCATTCTACGAGAGGGGTATAATGTAGTTGGCATCTCGTTGGAAACAAGTTTACGAACAAAACGGAGCATATTTGAATTAAAATGGGACAAATGTACACAAAGTATGTCGTATTTTGAAAAATCAATAAAAAAAAAAAACCGAACGAACTTCTTACTTGGGCCTAATATTTATGATCGGTTGGCCTAATCAGAAACCAATAAGCGTTAGGCGCAGAGTTAGAAAAAACTATTGGGTTTCCATTTATTATTGAATTTAGTTCGTTCCGCAGAAGTCACAGAGAGGGATTTCAGTTTCAGCAAAACAAAAGCATAAACACACACCGGCTTCGTGATTACGCTCAGTCTGACCTTATATTGACTTCTTCACAAGGTTCCAAATTCATTCATAAGAAAAGCGAACATACGAGGCGTCGGCGAGTGAGTAAATATATCTGAATGACACAAACAAAAACATAATTGTTGCTTAAAAATACAATCAGAAGTAATAAAAACCCACCAACAAGGTTGTTAATAGAATTTCTACGATGATTCAACAGACAATTTCCACAAAAAAATATACCCAAGCTGGACTTTCCGCACAGCTGTGTGTCTGTATGAGCGTATGCGAATGTGCGAATGAGTATTCATCAACCTCAATGGAGGTCTAAAATTAGCACAATTGACAAAAAGCTGAGCTTGACCAGCCAAAGTAATTAATGTAACCGCGCTTACAGAGGCTAGCAACGCGGCGTGGTGGCGTGTTTTTGCGGCTTAGCTATCGTCCGGCTCACGCGTACTCGTGCCCAAGCACATGCGGTTACACACACGTACTTCACACACAGCACAGCAAGTGCGAGAAGGCCTCATCACCCCCTGAACCCCCTGAACCTCCTGCCCGTTTGTGCATTCATTCATATTTATTTATTTATTATTCAATGTTCGCTAATTCAGCCAAAGTGTCGACGCCGAGCTGCATTCCCACTACATGATGAGTCGTTCACTTCGGCAGCTTACGTGTTTGTATATTTGTATATCTGTAAAAGTGTCTTTTCCGTCTTCCCTGACTTTCGCCCAAAACGCGCGCGCGTGGATGAGTCACTCTTGTCGTCGTCGTTGACGTTCGTGGAGCTTTAAGCGCGACGTGTAATCAAGCGTACGCCATCATCATCATCACCATCATCGGCAGCGTGCGAAGTGAAGACGTACGCGAGCCCATTAACCAAATGCCTACAATGCAAGATCGTTTGATCAACGGCAGACACTTTCAGGCACTATGCACTCATAAGAGAGAAATTAGTGTAGGGCGGGAGTGAAAACTTTTATTTGGAATGCAAGTTGAAATCAGAATCTTTGGCCATGAGTCAGCCATGAGCTGGTAGCTGGTGGCTGGTTCCGTTTGAGTAGACCTGGCTTTAAGCCACTACATTTATCAGTCATTAAATACGTATGCATCTTTTTTTCTCTTGTCCAACATTCAAACATTTCTATGCACATAAATACAGTTTCTGTAGCTTCATGGGCGGTCATGACAATATACACGTAAAACGCGAGCATTGCAAATTTCTCACATTTTTCACGCTCTCACGTTTAGCAGTGAATTAGTGAAGGTGTGCACATATCCGGTAAAAGAATTTGCGTCTCGTGTATCGTGAGAACCCCTGAAGAAGTGTTTGAAAGTGTGATTCATAAATGTACTCTCACATTGTTATTTGCTCTTCATAAAGTAATCGCTCTCTAAGCTCATAGAGAAGAAGTGAAAGCTCATTTGGGGGTATTCACTATACTAAGGAGACAATTAATACAAAAAGTCTACTACAGATGTCACTTGAAGAAATTTTTTTAGAAAGAAAAATGATACCAATAGAATCGTTTCTTAATCGACTTCTTTACTTGCCTTAGACGGAGAAAATGAATTAACAAGGGTTTGCATTAAATATCCATATATGATACGGTGTACAAGTATGAAATGTCGTTTTTTTAAAATCAAAAAACACGTTAAATTTTGTGGAAAAAGAAAAAATCATTTATTCAAAGTATTTGCCGTCGCTAGCTACACATTTTTCCCATCTCTCGGGCAATTTGTGGATTCCACGCCAGTAGAACTCATCGTCTTTTGCGGCGAACCATTCATCGAGCCATTTTTTCACACTTTCGTAAGAATCGAAGCGCTGCTCAGCGAGTGCGTGTCCCATCGAAGCGAATAGGTGGTAATCGGATGGGGCCAGGTCTGGTGAGTAAGCCGCATGCGGAAGCACTTCCCAATTGAGTGTTTCCAACGTGTCACGAACCGCTCTTGCCGTATGTGATGGAGCGTTGTCATGGAGAAAAATGACCTTGTGTTGTCTTTTTTGATATTCCGGTCGTTTTCTCTGAAGCGCACGGTTCAAATTGATCAATTGTTGTTGGTAGCTTGCCGTATTTGCGTTTGAGCATCGTCTTCATCCAATAATGCTTGCAGTTCGGCGTCTTCGAACCTTTTTGGTGGTTTTCCGTGCTCTTTGTCGTCGACGTCAAAATCACCACTTTTGAAGCGTTGAAACCACCGTTCACACGTTTTCACAGTTGGTACTTGTTCGCCAAAGGCTTCAACAAGCATTCGGTGCGATTCCGCAGCTGTTTTCTTCAAATGAAAACAGAAAATTAACACTGTCCGCGTTTGCTCTTTATTCGGCACGAAACTCGACATGTTGACTGCACTGAGAGTAAACGATAATGACGCTCGATTCGCGCAAAACTATGGTGGTTCGACAGTCAAGGTTGACACTTCACAAGGTCAAAGTTTTATGACAATCGATAAATATTTACGTTTGCGAGACATCTATATGTTCGAACCGACATTTCATACTTGTACACCTGTATATATTAAAGTTAAAAGCTGTCTCGTGTGTACTTATCTTTCAACCAAGCTTTCAACACGAAACTCATTTAGTTCTTTAAGTCCACTGTTGACGATGTGATTATTTCTGCAGTTTAGTTTAGGCTCTTAGGAGAAACCCACCAGAATAATTTGCTTTTGGAGAAGAATACCGCGAAAGTGAGGCGAATCGAATTTCAGCTCTTCCTTCAATTCAATTTGTGGTGTGTATCTTGAGGTTTTTCCAACAAAGAGAGACCTAGTGGTTATTCTAAGCCGCCTTCGAACGTTTGATTAATTTTTATGAGCAGTTTTTTCCTTCATGTGAGAAATACACTTGTTGGGGTTGACATTCCTGCCAAAGGGCGAAGACAGTTAGAAAAATTTAATTTTTCTTTAATTTTGGATGTTTGTCCGACCAGGACATGTTGTTGTTGTATCGGTTCCTTAGCCCCGCTTAGGTCAGGCTAGGTCATCTAAAGGGAGGTCCAGAAAACGTGCTGTTTCAACGGGATTGGGCAGCTCGAGCTCGTTGTCTGCAATAGGTGGTTTAACTCCGAGCACGCCATTCACGGGAAGGGAGTCTTTGAAGGTGTTCACTGACTCCTGGTGAAAGGCGTTCAGTGCTTGGCTGTACGCCGTGTGTCTCTTCAAATCAAGTACTCCCTTTCTGATGAGCCTAAGTGGAGGTTCGGCTTCAATAAGGTGCCTATTGGGGTGCTCCCTACGGTGGCATCCCAGTAGGAACTGCTTGCACAGCAAAGCATTATGCTTCTTAACTCGTAGCATAGATGCTTCGGTGCGAAAGTGATGCTCCGGTGACATCAGGAGATTTCCTGTCGCGGTCCTAAGAGCGGTGTTTTGACAGGCTTGTTACTTCTTCAATTGCGTCTCGTTCTCCTCCGGCGCCCAGATCGGTGCAGCATAGTTTACGACCGGCCGGCCAATTGCTTTGTAGGTTGCCAGCAAGGTTTTTTGTCTTTACCCCAGGTGCTGCCGGCTAGCGCTTTGAGTATTTTGTTGCGGCCCTGGAGTTTTGCGGCAATTGCGGTCGTATGCGGAGTGAAGGAGTGCAGGCTATCGAATGTGACTCCCTATCTACATAAATATATGTTATATAAACTCTTCTTTTTGAATAACCTTCTTGTCTCCGTTTGGGCGAACCATTCCACCAGATATGCAAAGTTTTGTTCGAAAACGTCAGGCATTTAAGAAAATGGATCCCTTAACAACCGCACAATGCGTTAAATTTGTCAAAACCTAATACAAAAGTGATGCTTCAAAAATGACCACGTTTCGTGTTTTAAAGAGTCTAAGAAAAAAAAAATTTAATAGACTGGATCGCTTACATATATCGTATGTGTCTATTTCTCTACATTCGCAAGAGCGTAAAAATTTTCTTCAGCGACTAGGCACAGTTCTCACTCGGAGATACGTAAATGAGCAAAATTGTCGCATTTGGGGTTTCGAGAATCCTCAAATAATTATTGAGGCAATCACACCAAAAAACAAAAAAAAAATCTTACTGTCTGGTGCGCTCTTTGGTCCGGATATGTAATTGGACCTTACTTTTTTGAAAGCGACAACGACGATACTGTCACCGTCGATTCGGAGCATTATCGTCATATGACAACCGTCATTTTTGGGCTACAATTGAAGAAAATGACCTGGATAGTCTGTGGTTTTAACGAGATGGTGCCACATGCCACACAACGAGCGAATATGGCTTTATTGTGATAGAAGTTCCCCGCCCGCGTAATCTTTCGTCTTGGAAATGTCAATTGGCCACCGAGGTCGTGCGATTGGGCTTCCTTTTTTGTGTGGCTACATGAAAGACCGTATTTATGCGGATAAACCTTTAACTCGTGAGCTCTTGAAAACCAACATTAGTTAAGTTATGGCTAAGATTCCGCCCAAAATTGGCAGAAACTACCTCAAACCAACCGAAGTTAGCAAAATTTTGCGGAGCGTTCATTTGAATGATTTAGTGTTTGACATGTAATGCCACCAAAAAAGAAATTTCATGAAAAAAATTATCTTAAATGCATTTCACTTACGTTTATTTTCGAAAACGCAAATTGGTTAGCCCTGTACAGTTGATGTGAGAGCCGTTATTCCCTGAGAACGTTTGGACGAGGTAATACCTTACAATTAGAGGCTTAACTAGCACTATCCAGTCTAATTGTAGAGCGTATGTCCAACCCTTATTCTGTCCAGGAATCATTCTTAGCGAAATAATTAGACCTTAGCAATGTGAATTTCAGATTTAATCAGTGCAATAGCTTTCAAACATATTTCGGAACGTATTTTGAAATAATTCAAGAAAAATTTTGAAAAACAATTAAACCGAAGGTGATTTCCCTTCTCATTGGGAGATCTATCTTTGAAATTTTTACTCTGATCACTTTAAAAATTTGGTCGAATAATTAAGTTGATGTGTTTTCAAAACCTTCAAATCCATTTAGCATCCTATACGAGTATCTAATAGATTTACCTATAGCACAATAAACCACTGATATCACAAGAGATTCCTCAGCAATTCATCACTTATATAAGGCAGTGTATAGAGACTAAAAGGCCTGTTTTCTGAATTTGCTTAAAAATAATTTGGGATTCTAAACGGTAAAGGAGAACAGATCATAGAGATTTCCTGCCAGTTTTTCAAACATTTGTTACAAATATTTGCTTGTGACGTTAAATACCCAGCAGGGTGGAATGGGTTAAACTATGAGAGCACAACCTGCATAAGTGATTTCATAGAGAACCAACTGTTCTGAGCGCATTGCCGGTCATTCATTGTGCTGCGTTTCACTGTTGCGGTATGCAGACAACTCTTTTGAAAATTTAAAATATTTTTAAATAAACCATATGCAAATTACACATTACATGCAAACATACGCATGCCATTAAAATGGGTGAAATGGAAGCGAGAATAATTTGTAATTGAATAACAAGCCAGTTTAAGCGAAATTCCATTTCAATTGGATTTGGATTTGGCATAACCAGATTTGATAAGCAAACATAATTTGAGCTAATGAAATTAACAACACTATTTTACGCATTTCACAATGATTGAAAGCGGCTCAGTTAAGAAAGTAAATTAAGGAATTAAGCGTAAAGTTGATTTAAATATGTCATTAAAACTGGCCGTAAGAGTATTACTTTGACCTACTTGAAGTCCATGAAAGAAGAGCAAGCGAAAAGGTTTTCCAATAGGAAAAAAAATCACTATAAAAATGGTGAAAACCTGGCAGAGACGGTTCGGTCGTCGTAAAGCACCTTGTCGGATCGCAATACAGAAATTGGTAGAGGCTTATAAAATTCAGTTAACACAAGAACTTAAGTCGTCCGATCATCAACCGCGTCGTGCCTTTGCTTATTGGGTCCTTGAAATGCATGAAAATGTTACGAAAATTCAACGAAAAGTTGTCTTGACTGATGAGGCGCATTTCCACACCGATGGTTACTTCAACAAACAAACTGTCGCATCTGAGGCTCGATAAACCCAAGATTTGTTGTTGAAAAATCTGTTCCCAACCTCAACGCGGGGTCTTTGGACCTTACTTTTTCGAAAATGAGGCTGGAGCAACAGTTACGATCGGAATTGGATGGTGTTGAACAATACGCCACTACGTGCCACACAAGTAGCAAAACCATTAATCTTTTAAAAGTAAAGTTTCCGGACCATGTTATCTCTCGAAATGGTGATCGTAATTGGTCACCGAGATCTTGTGATTTAACACCTTGCGACTTCTTCCCTTGGCGACATGTGAAAGATATGGTCTACCCCAAGTGGCCAGCGTCAATTCAAGATCTCAAAGATGGAATTCGTGTAGCTCTTTGAGGTCTTGAATCGACGTTGGAAAGAGTTGCAAGATGTTAAACACAAGATCTTGGTTGGATTGTGATCACCTCTTCGAGATGTGTGACACGTAGCGCCGCCTTTTTGAAAGTAAACGTAGTCCAGATCAATACCAACCAAGCACGATCCATTCACTAAAACAGTTGCTTCAGCGTCCTTTTCGAAAGAGTTAGGTCCAATGATCACCCTGAACCATAAACCGCATCGAACAGTTACAGGTTAGGGATGAAGTTGCTTTTCAACGATAAATCTGTGCTTTCCGAGCACCAGATGCGACAGAGTCGCTTATTGACGTAGCCATCGAGGTGGAAATGGGTCTCATTAATCAAGATGACTTTTCGATGAAATTCTGGATTATTTTCATGCATTTCAAGGACCGAAACAGCAAAGGCACGACATTATTGATGATCGGCCAGCTTGAGTTCTTGTGTCAACTGAACTGAATAAGCCTTAAGAGCCAAGTCTTTAAACAAAATATGGTGTAATGACGTTTTGAGGAATGATCAATTCCAAAAAACGACGAGGAATGGACCAACCTGGGTTTTCTTCAACACTTGTCCCAACAGCTCCTTTTTCTCACCAATTTCTTTATTGCGATCCGTCATGGTGCTTCATGACAACCGAAAAATGTTTTAGTTTCACGAACCGTCTTTGCCAGGTTTTTACCATTTCTATAGTGAATTTTAATAATTTCAACGCGTTGTTGTAGCGTGCATCGTTCCATTTTTATCACGGCGTAGTTTTAACTTGTCAACTGTCAAAAAATGACAACTTCAAGAGTGACATCTACCAAAATGACAGACAATTCAAAATAAGACCTCTTATTGGAAAACCCTTTATATATTTATATATATAATAATTCGTAAAAGAAACACATATGTATGTATGTTTAGTTCAAATACTACTTGAAGAGCAACAAAAATTGTCTTGTTCTACATACAAATATACATATGTAAATGCCCAATTATATAATTGACGTGTGACAAAATTTATTACTTCCCAAAATAATAACCTTGAATATAAAACATTTCATATGAAAGCATTGAATTACAATTATTTTTGAAAACATTCGTATAACAAGTACGAAAGCTATATACAGCCTACACATAGTCGTAAACTATTATTTGGCTTATACATATAATATAATTGCAGATTAGGGTGGTCTGTAAATACTTCTTAGATTTTTTTTACAAAATAAAAATAAATACACCTTATTGGAGAATTTGTGAAAATATAGAAATAAAAGAACAAACATAATTAATTCTTTGTTGTATAACAAAATATTCAATTCATACAAACAAACCAGGCCTTTTAGCTCACTATAACAATAACAAACATTAATAATTAAGTTTGATTAGAAATAGTAAATTTAAATTTAGTTAAAAAATTATTTTATAAAAATGTCTAACCCAACATATACAGGGGTGTTAGTTGAAGTTTGCCGGTTTTACTAGTAGATGTCGCTAGCAATATGTATAAATTTCTATGATTTGGCATGTATGTAATTTTTTCTTATTGACATTAACCTACAAAAATACGCAAGTCACATTCCGCCAAAATAATAGCGTCATATTTGTTTACCTCAGTGAATATGTCGAGTTTCGTTCCAAGTAAATCGCATTTGCGACATTCGTTGCTTTTCTTATTTCATCAAAAAAAAGAGCAGCTGAAGCTCACCAGTTGCTGGTAGAAACTTATGTTGAACATGCTCCAGTGATTAGAAAATGTGAGACATGGTTTCGTCAATTTAAAAATGGAGATTTCGATTTGACAGACAATGAACATCCTGGTGCAGCGAAAAAGTTCGAAGACGAGGAATTGCATGTTGATCCAACCCAATCGCAACAAAAATTGGCAGAAACACTACATGTGAATCGAGGAGCAATTTGCCAACGTTTAAAAGCCATGGGAAAGATTCAGAAGTATGGAAAATGGGTGTCACACCAGCTGAACGATAGACAAATGGAAAATCTAAAAACCTTTTGTGAAATGCTGCTTCAACGATTCGAAAATGGATTTATTTTGAGAACTCGAAGCGAAAAAAATCATGGCTTTCCCCTGCTGAAGCTGGCCCATCGACTGCAAGGCCAAATCGCTTTGGCCCTAAGACAATGCTCTGTGTTTGGTGGGACCAGTGTGGGGTGGTGTACTACGAGTTGTTAAAAGCTGGTGAAACGGTGAACACGGATCGCTACCGACAACAAATGATCAATTTGAATCATGCGTTGATCGAAAAACGGTCGGAATGGGCCCGAAGACATGGCAAAGTTATCTTGCAACATGACAACGCGCCGTCTCATACCGCTAAACTGGTGAGAGACACTTTAAAAACACTTAATTGGGAAATGTTATCGCATCCGCCGTACTCTCCAGACCTCGCCCCGTCCGACTATCACCTTTTCGCATCGATGGGACACTCCCTTGCAGAGCAGTGCTTCGCTAATTTTGAAGTAGTCGAAAAATGGCTCGTCGAATGGTTTGCCTCGAAAGAGAAAAAGTTTTTTTGGAATGGTATCCATAATTTGCCTGAGAGATGGGCGAAATGTGTAAAAACCAATGGTCAATACTTTGAATAAAAAAATTTTGAGATTCCTCTGAAAATTAAGTGTTTTCTTTATCGAAAAAACCGACAAATTTCAACTAACACACCTGGTACTACGATAGAAAAATTTTAAAAACATTTTTTGTCCATGCCATTTCAGCGTGAAATGAGTAAATTGAAAAAAAAGCTAAATCAATGTAAATATATTTATAAATATTATGTATTATGTAAATATTGGTACTTAATAACCACTGAAGCAATTTTCGACCGTGGATTTGTTTTTCCTTCAAATGTACGTTCCGGTTTCATTCTAGGGCACCTCCGAACTGCTGTTGGGTTTTTAAGAGCAGCTTTATTTTTATTTTCACTCAGAGAAACACTCGTAGGGATTACAATACCCTGCATAAGGGTGTTGGCATTTAAAAAAGAATGTATTTATAATTAATATTCCATAATTTTGATGTTTGTCTGGCAAGAACATAACAGAAATATCGAGGTCAGCAGCCACTTTTGCGGTATAATTAAATTACAAACATTTGTTTTTTAATTAAAAAAACAAAAAAAAATTATTTTGCTTTGAGCCACCCTAACTTACATAGAAGCGAATATATATTCGTGCAATTCACAATAGCGCAATTTAACACCACACACCTCTTAAATTTTAATAAAACAAGTAAGAAAGCCTAAGTTCGGCTGGAACCGATATTCGGCTGGTATACGCGTATATATAGAAACATAAAGGTGTCATAAATGACATACATACATAGAAGTACTCTTCAAATAGTACAAAAGACTAGTAAGATGAAGTTTTCTCAGTACATTCTTTAAATTTTCGATCTTAAGTTCCAGAACGGCCAGACTTTAGTTTCGCTGTTGCGTACTGTGCATAACAGGGGCGCTAGGCAATACTCCAACGGCTGCACTTGAAAAGTCACTTGATCTACCACCAATTGACAACGCTATGGAGAAATCAGCCATGAGATTGATGACTCTCCGTTCACCCTTCGGACAGGGAGATGAAGGACAAAATAGACTGCATACCCCCACGCGTTATCTGTAATAGAGGGTTTCAAGGTATGTTTAATAAGAGCAGTTGGCGCAAGAGCATGCGAACTACTAGTGCAACTTATAGAATCTATATAGATGAATCACAAATGACTGATAGAGTGGTCAAAGACAAACTTTTAGCGCGAATAAACACGTTTTCAGCGCCGATTTCGCGACTTTCGTACATGTCAAAATTACCGTTATATAGGAGGTAGGTGTGAACGGGACGAACGGATATGGTTAAATCGATTCGTCTCGTCATTCCCTGAAGAGTTTGATATAGATAAACTATTTACCAAATATAACCATATACCATATATAACCGTTAGGTGAAGAAACCTAATATATCTCGTGTAGACAGTACAGCTGTGTATAAAATAATTAAATTGTGTTAAAAGCAGTAGAATAGACAACAAATAACCAAAAACGGGTGTAAAATAATAATGTAATTATCGTGAGTCGCTAGCACAGTACTACAATAACTACGGAATACTCGTTTAAGTTAAGTAAATATTGTCTTTTGTAAAAAGTACTACGTTGGAAATCTCAATAATAAATTTTACGTTTGTTTTTGTAATTTGCTTGAGGGGCTCCTTTCCAACGCAAGTGTGATTTCATAGAAAATTAGATATCGATTATAATATTGACAGCATCATCATCTTGTAGCGATAATTTTTATAAACCATAATTATTTTATTTATATACGAATCTTTATTTCCTGATGCTCTTAAGTATTTATTATTTTAAATATTAATAACCTGATTCTCAAAAACAAACAAGACTTTTGGGGAATACTAAACATTTTTCGATCTACTGAAGTATTTTGGAAGGAAAGCAGGGACGCTGAGTATATAGACTCGATCTTGAAATATTTGCAAACAGAATGACGTTTAAATATTTCGCCAGACTAAGAACATTATCATGTGAGACACCATGTCCTCGAATGGAAAAGATTTACCTAAGTAGTAAAATAGATTATTCTGAGTGAAAAGCTTTCAAAACTCTCCTGTATGATTTCGCAGTAAACAGAAAAAAGTAAACTGAAACTATGTGAGGGAGTGACTTGTAGAGCTTGGTCTTTGTTCATAGAGAGGGGGCTTTACTTCTCAATTGCCTATTCAGTCCAAAGTGACGCCTGTTGAGAAGAGTGATTACGCGTTGGATTACGGTGTCACCCACCATTAGGCTAACAAATATTTCTCAAAACCCATTAGATATAATTCTAAAAAATTTAGGTTAGGTTAAAGTGGCTGCCGAATATCAGCCACCAATCGTGCCCTTTGTGATACAACTGAGGATCCTTTTTAGTCCCCACCCCCATCCGCTAGTCACGCCAAAGTGTGAAGTTAGCAGCAATCGACGTACCTAGAGACTTCAACCGACTCTTCATAAATGCAGGACTTTCGCAAAGGTAGTGCCTTAAGGTTTCAGGTTCTTCCTCCTCTCTACAACTGCTGCAGAAGTCATTTGACGGTATGCCCAGTCTCTCTGCGTGCCTACCTAAAAGATAAAGCCGCATTAGAAGACTCATTATCATGGGCAACCTCTCTCGGCCACATTATTACATTATTAGTTACATTTACGTAATTTAGAGTTTTCATCTTGAGTTCGAATCTTCGATGAAAGATTATCCTAAGTTTACAAGTGAAGATCGGCATACCCAGAGTATTACTGGATGGCCAAAGTGGAAGGGAGGTGTCCTTCCTTGCCAGTTTATCCGCATTCTCGTCACCTGGTATTTTATAAAGAGATTTTATTTCATGTCCGGAATACAATCGTAGGGCTTGACCTTCCATACTGAGAGGCAATTAGAAAAATTAGTTTTCTATAATTTTTGACGTTGGTCGAACCAGCAGTCAAACTCTGACATACGGAATGCTAACCAATCGCCTATTGCTGCTGCCGCCATTAAAACAAACATAAAAATGTAAACTCATGTAAACATGTTTCCTTGCAAATATAACCTCAAAAATGCTTATCGTACGAAATTTTTAAAATTCTTCCGAAATAATTTATATTTTATTTAAAAAAATATTGACGCTCACCTTCATAAATGGCAGCACGTGATTGATGGGCCTGTTGTTGGGAAGAAGACCAACATTTGCCTTATTACCGACACCACACACAATTGGCTGTGGGCCGTCCGGGCAGTCTGAGCTCGTTTCGCCGACGTCTGTGATGATGACCTTCACTGGAGATTTCGAAATCTGCTGCAATGGCTGTACTATTGTAGCTTTTCTTGTTGTTGTTGCCCCTGTTTTTGCTGTTATGCATGTTGCTGGCTTTGTTTCTATCTCAGCCTTTGTAGTTGTTGCTGGCGTAGCAGTTGATGCTGATAAGACCGATTGTTTACTATCACTCTTCGTTATTGTTATGGGATTATCGTTGTTTTTGTTCGCTTCATTTTTGTCATTATTAGCTGCGTAGTTTTTACTGTTGTTGTTGTTTTTGTTGCTGTTGTGTGTTTTAATTATTTTCGCAAATTCTTGTTCTATCGTCGAGATTGATGGCATTTTCGACGCGTTCGCTATAGCATTAGCTGTTGTCATTAAGCTTGGTGTTGTTGTTGTTGTTGTTTTTTTCGTTGTTGCTGTTCTCGGTAATGTATTTGTTTTCATATTATTTATCGCGCGACGTCTGCTCGTTTCGCTTATTGTGGAAGCGATTAAATTTCTTATTGTTTCTGCGATAGCTTCGTTGTGAGTTGATGATGAGGTTGTTGTTGTTGCTGCTGCTACTGCTGCCGCTGCTGTTGATAATGATGATGAGGATGACGGAAGAATTGTTGTTGTTGGTGTTACTGTTATTGTCGTTGCTGGTAATGTTTCTACGGGAATACTTGTTCCTCTATCCCCTAAAAGTGTTGTTGTTGTTGTTATTGCTGCTGTATTTGTTGTTATTGGCAATTCGTTAAAATTTTTATTTGTGTCACTGAAAATTTCTGTTCTCGCCTCTCCGTTTGCTCCAGCCGCTGCAGTTGTTGTTGTTGCCAGCTCTTTGCTTCCCTCAACCGCCTTCGCACTAGGTTTCGATTTACGCGAAACACAATTTAGAGACATACGTCGACTACCGGAACTTTTGAAAAAACCACTTGCACTACGATTGTGACTTTGTTCGCGTTCACTTTTGTTTTTATTGTTGTCACCGATTTGTAGAGATGAATTTTTACACCACAAGCTACTCACACGATTACCCATACCGGACTAACTTTTTTGGGTGTCACCTAATAATCCTTCACGGGGGAGAAGGCGTTACATTCACGCTAGAAATTGATTTTTGAAAGTGCTGAAATTATTGTCTCCTGTTTTGAGTTGAAACAATTTTTTAAATATATTTCTTATTTTTTATTTTTATTTTTTAAATATATTTCTTAATTATTTTATTAAATTACTTATTTTTCATTTGTCATTTTTTTTATTCCTTTTAAATATTTTATTTAATCTTATTTTATTTAATTTAATTTAAATTTATTTTATTTTTTATTTATTCTTTTTTATTTTATTTTTTATTTTATTTTTTATTTTATTATATTTTATTTTATTTTATTTTATTTTATTTTATTTTATTTTATTTTATTTTATTTTATTTTATTTTATTTTATTTTATTTTATTTTATTTTATTTTATTTTATTTTATTTTATTTTATTTTATTTTATTTTATTTTATTTTATTTTATTTTATTTTATTTTATTTTATTTTATTTTATTTTATTTTATTTTATTTTAATTTATTTTATTTTATTTTATTTTATTTTATTTTATTTTATTTTATTTTATTTTATTTTATTTTATTTTATTTTATTTTATTTTATTTTATTTTATTTTATTTTATTTTATTTTATTTTATTTTATTTTATTTTATTTTATTTTATTTTATTTTATTTTATTTTATTTTATTTTATTTTATTTTATTTTATTTTATTTTATTTTATTTTATTTTGTTTTATTTTATTTTTTTTTTAATTTATTAAATTTTTCAATTTTATTTTAGATAATTTTATCTTTTTTATTTTATTTTATTTTATTTTATTTTATTTTATTTTATTTTATTTTATTTTATTTTATCTTATTTTATTTTATTTTATTTTTTTTATTTTATTTTATTTTATTTTATTTTATTTTATTTTATTTTATTTTATTTTATTTTATTTTATTTTATTTTATTTTATTTTATTTTATTTTATTTTATTTTATTTTATTTTATTTTATTTTATTTTATTTTATTTTATTTTATTTTATTTTATTTTATTTTATTTTATTTTATTTTATTTTATTTTATTTTATTTTATTTTATTTTATTTTATTTTATTTTATTTTATTTTATTTTATTTTATTTTGTTTTATTTTATTTTTTACTTTAATTTAATTTTTGATTTCTTACTTTATTTTTTTAATTATTTTATTTCTTATTTTTATTTTTTTATTTTATTTTTAATTAGTTCCTATATTTTATTATTTTATTTTATTTTATTTATTTTTATTTTAATTTATTTTAATATATTTTATTTTATTTTATTTTATTTCATTTTATTTTATTTTAATTTATTTTATTGTATTTTATTTTATTTTATTTTATTTTCCTCTATTTTATTGTTTATTATTAGTAATATTATCATTATTATATTTTTAAAATAATTTTAAGTGATTAATAATTTTAAATTATTATTTTTTATTTCTTTCCATAACGTGAAGATTTTGGTTTTTCGTTTTTTTCGACTTCGTATGAAGTTATTCCAACTTTGTTACTGTTTTTTCTTGCTAACGTATATTTTTATTGCGCACTGTTGCGTAGTTTAGAGCTTAAGAAGTAATAACGTCAACATAAAATTTAATTTATTTATTTATTTTATTACTTATGGAAATCGCTTTGGCCACTAATGAGAATCTTTTATGTTTTAATTTTTTCTCATTTTTTGTTTTCGAAAAAAATTTCATTATTTACTCCTGGTAAAAATAATTGAAATTATTTTATTTTATCATCATATATATTTTTTATTTTATTTTAAACTTATTATTTTTATTTTTTTTTATTTTTTTTAATGAAAATTTTTTTGAAAATTCTTTTAAATATCTTTAATTTCTTTCTCCATATATTTTGCGTCACATTAATAATCTCTTGTTCTTTTCATATGTACTTTCCACCAAAAACAATAACAAATGCATACAAATAAACGTGTTATGACGTTTTTGCGCCTTAAATTATGCACCGAGTGAGGTCACCGCATGGCGCAATTTGCCAAGAATGCCATTAAAAGCGTCTCGATCAGACTGCTAACATAAAAAAAACCGCAAAATTTTATACTTTTCTTTCGGTAAAAAAAAAAATAATAATTTAGATTTCGAAAAATTAGCCCGTAAATTTCTAATGTCTACACTTCTATATTTACAGTATATACATATATATGGTATATATATGAATATATGTTGTGTGTTGTATGTATTTTTTAAATGTGACGTGACGTTATTTGTGCGCTACTATGTGCGGTGGCGTTAAACTACTAATTGTCGAACCGGCGCGAATCTCAATTCAGCAAATACTGAAATGGGAATTTTTTCAAAACCGCGCCACAAGTCACAACGCCGCGCCAAGCGTTCGTGTGCTACGCAAACAAGCGGTAGAGACAAGCAAGCACTCACGCATACACACTCACACAACAATATATACACTTAGGTACATACATATGTATATGCAAACGCAGAACAAACAAAACAACAAAAAAATTTTGCTAAAAGCAACGGCAAGTAATGAGCCAAACAATCAAGTAACCAACCGACCAAGTAACCAACCAGCGAATCTACCAGCGAGTCTACCTGCCAGGCAGTCCGCCAGTCGGTCAGTTAGTGTGAGGCCGCTAATCATGCGGCGACCACTAGACCTACGAGCAACGCTCCCATCGCAAATCTAGTCGTTGTTGTCCCACTAATATTTTGTATTTCCATATACATATACACACAGCCATACATATAGACATTTTGAAAATATTTATTGTATTTACGCGTACCTTAATATTTGTTGTTCCCATTTTATAATCGAAACCAAACTGTTTTTGTTGTTCTTTTTATCATTTTTTTTTTTTCATTAGTGTCTTCTTCCACTTCTCTCCCGTAACACGCAAATTCTCTGAATTCTCCCAGAATAAAAAAAAATAAATTTTTAAATAATAACAAAAGCAATTCTTCATACGTGATATCTCTCTAACGCTTTAATAATAATGAAATTAATAATTCTTGCGCACGTTCAACGGCTGGAAACGTACGAGCGCATACAAAATGTAGAATTAGAGAAAATTGAAGCAAAGTGTAAACGAAATAAATAAACTGGTAACATTTGTTGTGTCTGCCCATTGGCATGAAATTATTACAGCAGTTCTCGGAAATCACACAGAAGCGGTTAGGGCAGACGATGGGTGGGGACGGTAGCGTTAGTGGGCGCTTGATGGCCGCTTATTTTGCCTATGCGTGCGTGCTTATGTATAGAGGTCAAAACAATGCAAATCACTAGCACATACTAATGACCCTGTCGCAGTACTCCATACATATGTATGTATGTATGTATGTACACGTATGCGAGATTATAAATAGCCCTACTAATGGTGTTCTAGAACTATTCACTTCCTAAACCACTTAGAGTGGTGCTAAAAATATTCCCAAACAGCTGAGCTTGAAGAATTAGTCATTAAAAATGTTTTGAAAGTAAAATAATTGAATTAAATTATATCAGACTAAATTATTTTAAATGACGTTTAATAAAATAAAAAAAATTATATGAAATGAAGTAAAATGAAATAAAATAAAATAGATTTAAACAAAACAAAATAAAATAAAATCCAATAAAATAAAATAAAATAAAATAATATAAAGTAAAATAAAATAAATTAAAATAAAATTAAATAAAATGTAAAAATAAAAAAATTTAAAGAAATTAGACAAAATAAAATGAAAAAAATTAAAACAAAATAAAAAAATAGAACAAAATAAAATAAAATGAAATAAAATAAAATTAATTTAAACAAAATAAAATAAATTTAAATAATATAAAATAAACTAAAATGAAATAAAATATCAGAAAATAAAATAAAATAGAATAATAATATAAAGTAAAATAAATAATTTAACATTTGTTAAAATAAAATGAAAAAAATTAATAAAATTAAATTATACAAAATAAAATAAAAATAAAATGAAATAAGTTAAAATAAAATAAAACAAAATTATTTAAATAAAAATAAAATTATACAAAATGCAATAAAATAAAAAAGAATAAAATAAAATACAAAAATAAAATAAAATAAACAAAATAAAATGATATGAAATTATGCAATATGTAAAGGATAATATAAAAAGAAATCAAACATAATTATATTATAATAAATAAAGTAGAATGATTAAATTCAATTAAAATGACATAAAAAAATAAAAGAAAATATAAGACAATGAAAAAAATTAAATTAATATGCAAAAAAATTAAAAAGAAGATTTAAAAAAAATATATAAAATATATTAAACTTAGATAAAAAACATAAAATAAAATAAAAAAGGAAATAGAATGAAATCAAATCATATCAAACGAAATTAAATAAAATTAAGTAAAATAAAAATAAATTAAAATAAAATAAAATAGATATAAATTAAAATTAAATTAAAAAATTAAAACAATTAAATTAAATTATTCTAAATAAAATAAAGTAAAATAAAATAAAATAAAATTGAATAAAATAAGACAAAAAAATAAAATAAAATAAACAAAATAAAATGAAAGAAAATTATGCAATATGTGAAGGATAATATAAAAAGAAATATATATTTATATTATAATAAATAAAGTAAAATGATTATATTCAATTAAAACTAAATTATCATAAAAAGAATAAAAGAAAATATAAGACAATTAAAAAAATTAAATTAGTATGCAAAAAAAAAATTAAAAAGAAGATTTAAAAAAATAAAAAAAATTAAACTTAAATAAAAAACATAAAATAAAATAAAAAAGGAAATAGAATAAAATCAAATCATATCAAATAAAATTAAATAAAATTAAGTAAAATAAAAAAACTAAATTAAAATAAAATAAAATAGATATAAATTAAAATTAAATTAAAAAATTAAAACAATTAAATTAAATTATTCTAAATAAAATAAAGTAAAATAATTCTAAATAAAATAAAATAGAAAAAAAAACAGATTAAGTTAAATTAAATAAATTAAATAGAATAAAATAAAATAATATAAAATATTATGAAATAAAAATGATGTAAAGTAATAAAAAATAAAAAATACATTTATAATATTGTATTATAGGTATAGTAAAATAACTAAATTAAATAATAATAGAGTAAAATATAAAATTAATAAAAGAAAATATACTAAAATGATATAAAAAAATAAATAAATTAGGTAATCTAGAAGGTCTTTGTTCTATTGGAATATTTTAATATTCTTATCTTTATTGAGATGATATTTTTTGGGATGGTGAAATTTAAATTAAATTAAATTACGATTGAAAAAAAGAAAATTAAATGAAATAATAAAGAAGAATATAAATAAATAATATTGAATAAATTTAGACAAAATAATATTAATATAAGTTAAAATAAAATAATATGAAATAAAATTAGAACAAATTAAAATGAAATAAATTAAATTAAATAAACTAAAACAAAAATAAAATTAATTAAACAAAATTGATATTATATTAATTAAATAAATTAAACAAAACAAAACAAAATAAATTAAAATGAGGAAACAAATTGAATTTAACGAAATAAAATGAAATTAAGTTAAGCAAAATAACATAAAATAAGAAAAAAAAACTAAGCAAAACAAAATAAATTAAAAAATGTATTAAAATGAAATACCCCAAAAAAATAATAATTAAATTAAATCTAATAAAAAAATAAAAAAATTAAATTAAA
Organism: Ceratitis rosa; assembly: GCA_037013455.1. Lineage (NCBI taxonomy): Eukaryota > Metazoa > Arthropoda > Insecta > Diptera > Tephritidae > Ceratitis > Ceratitis rosa. The sequence goes on from JAWMAG010000012.1 coordinate 26,812,023, forward strand.
CTTATTGATTGAAATTACATTGCAAATATAAATATAAAAATTAAAATAATATAGAGTAAAAATAAAATATATAAAAAATAAAAACACAAAATGGTATACAAATTATAATAATTTAAAAATAAGAATTAAGATAAATTGAAATAAAATACATTTAATCATAAATATTAATAATGATTATTCAATAAAAATACGTCTTCCATTTAATTTTGCAAATCTTTAGGATTATGTATATCCCTCTGCTATTATCTTCTTATTATCGCATATGCCGACTTTGCTGAGTGATTCCAGCCTTTGTATGTTTATATAAAAACGTAAGAATAATTTTTCCTTTCTTTAAATTAAAAAGTGTTGCATTAAAATCTTATCGCTGTCAAAACTCCCCAAACGTCAACAATGCCAAGCTCTATAATCTGAAATTAGCACTTTGATATGCTTTAAGGAAATTTTATAGACTAAAAAGACGTACATAAAAAGAATGGGCACGTGCAAGTATTATGAATATACCTAAAACCGCATTCTACAAATTTTACGCCACAACTCATTTACCCATTCATTTTGCTTATTGCTCCTCATTATTCCGCCGCATACGCCCTGTAGCCCTTAATGGGCGGTGATAGTGACGGGTGTGGTGGAACCGCATTTTTATGTGCGTGTGGTCAACAACAACAACAACAGCAACAGAATTTGTGTTAACAATGTCATTGGAATAATTAAGTTCTAGTTCACAATTATCATTAACACCTTAAGTGAGCTTCAACCATGTCTAATCTTCATTATCACGGCATAGCTGTTCGGTGGTGTCTGAGAAGCGCTTTAAAGCTTTGTTTCTCTATTGGTTTTCAGTGAATACGGCGTAACGGACAGGCATTCCAAGTGAAACAGGTATCGCTAACACTCGAACCTGATCAGTTAAATCGTGAATTATGGTATAATGACTTGATTATCGGCTATTTTTACATTTATTTACAGGTGTTGGCTGACAAATACACCACAAATGTACATGTAGGCAAGCCAATTTTCCATTATGTATTGTTTATTTTAGTTTTGTATTTTCTTTTTTTTTTTTGTTTTTGTTACTTCTGCTTGGGCTTGTCTATTTGACTATTTGATTTCTGATTTTTCGCTATTTGCTTATTATTTTTTATTATTTGTTTTTGTCTCTTCTTTTCATTTCATATTTCTATTCATATTTCATTATTTTTATTCTAATGAGACTTATGGCCTCTTGTTTGTGTGTATGTGTGCTGTTTTGCATGTATTTAATAAGTGAGTCGAATTAATTAAGAATTTTAGTTATTCAAATGTATGCGAAGTCATGACCTTTAATAAGTCGTTGCAGCGGTTGTTGTTGTTGTTATGTTAAGCGATGTATTTAATTAAAGTTTTAATTATGACATATTCGGAGAGAGAAAAAAATTATAAACTAAAAGTGAAGAAGTCGCAGATCAAGTAAAGTCGAGTTGTTTTCGAAAAGCTTTTAATTAGTTAATTGGTTGAGGCGCTTGCTCCATCATGGAACCCTGATGTAGCGCCCTTAGGCCTATTGCCCCGTTGTGATACCTTTGTTGGGCCTGTGAAGGAGATTCCTCTTCCCTTTCCAGATGCTAAAATCATTTGATGTATTTTATGAAGTTCAGAAGATTATTGATGCCTACAGATGGAAGGATGGAAGCTCACCAAGGCACTCAGAGTAGAAATTTCCATAGAAAACGCTAACAGACTGCCCTAAGTGCTGGGCAGAGGTACTGTTTCACCGATTCCTCCTTCTCTATTTCCCTGCAGATGTGGCAAAATTAATTTGAGACCCAACCTATCCTTCTACCATGAGTCCCTATAAGACGGCGTCCCGAGATTACACCGGTTGTTATGCCTATGGAGGGTCCGGCTTAGAAGGAGTAGAGACTTAGTTCTTCACTAGCCTCCATAAGACAGTGTCCGGACATTATCCGATTATTAGGCTCATGGAAGTCTTATTTAGAAGGTGCAAAGACTTAGTACACCCCGATCAATGGCTAGATTTGGCTGGTCACATTGTGCGTGGTTTCACTCTGCCATCTACTGTTGGCCCTTCTGGTGCAAGCTAGTCTTAGCAGATACTTTGCCGAGGAAAGCGATATGCTAACGTCATGTGCTGAGTTTACCGTGGTTAGGATTGTTACCTTTCTGACCAATTCGTCGTCTACGCAGTTCCCTGAGATGCTTAAATGTCCTATATCCGAGACCCAAACCACGGGTGTTTCTTGAACAGTCGAGAGTTTGTTTAAGATTTCTCTGCATCACATTACCACCTTAGAATGCGATTAGAATATATATTAAAATAGGTTGGATTATCTATCAAGCATGAAGCGGCTTCCGTTATCGTTTTTAGTTTTGCTTGAAGTTGATAGCAAGAGGTTCAGAATAAACTCCACGACTTCCTTAGCCATGAAGTTTAGAGCTGACGTGGAAGATGGCGACAGATCTTTGAACCAGAACTGTCACATTTTCCCATTCGTGCCGCTCTGGAATTTTTGTTGAGAAGTAGTTTAGTCCTTGCCTTCCGAGAATGGTGTAAAATTTAATATGGGGACATGTCCCCTATTCCTCCATGGTTGTGCTGCATTTAGTGTTATGGCTTTACAGCTGGCATGGAGTTTTCCGTAAAGGTCCGCCGGTAGAAGATCCAACAGAATATAAGGGATTTCGTAGGGACATAGGGGGCAGCGGACCCATAATGAGTGTAGAGGCTTTCCGCTGAATTTTTTAAATAGCCTTGTCTAGTGCCGACCACCAGAGAATGATTCCGTAGAATAATATGAGTCTTTTTACCGCTTTATATAGCCAGTATACAATATGTGGTGTTAGTCTTCATCTTTTACCGATGTTCTTGGTGTTTTTCATTGAAACCCAATTTTACCGAAGTATAAGAAAAATAGTAAGGAGTTAGAGTTTCTTTTATGTCAGCCGTAACTGTTAGAATCATTAATTTTAGTAGCTGTAGTACTCTACACAACTTAATTATGAGCCAAAACTGACCAAAAAGAAGTTACTTTATTATAAATTATTCAACAAAGAGGACATCTAGCGGAAGCTTTTTCGGAACGAAAAACTCTCTTAAATTAATTCCACCTATGTCTTCTTCAAAACAATTCAATTCCTTTGGTGTATATAGCTCTAATATATAATATAATAGACAGAGTTATTCAACTTATAAACAATATACATACTTAATGAAAAATAAGTTGTACTCACATTGCCATAACTCCGTATTGTTGACGGGCTCAAGCTGAAAAGCCGATTAATATGATGTGTGGGAGAGCAACCTGAACTTGTTGAAGGCGATATGGATGAGGCAAAAATCGGTGAGTTATCTGTTAAAGAATGAAAACATACTTACATATATATCAAATATATATTTAGATGTCTTTTAATAATAAAATAAGAAATACATAGCACTTGTTTATACTACAAAATAGCATGCGATCATAATATAAACATTAGACTATGTGTAGAAGAGTTCGACTCCCATTATCTAATATAAACTTGAAAATCATTTTCAGAAAAGAAAGTTTTTTAGACACACGCTAAATTGTAGTTTTCATCTATTAGGTAAAGTAAAAAGTTCGTTCGGTTTTTTTAATGCAAATGGTTCCAAACGGTTTTCTGGTTTATCTTTAGTTCCTCAGCAATTAAATAAGTGCTCACGTGACGGTCTATTTCCATGATTTTATCGCGAATTTCGACGACAGGCCTCCCGAAATTACCGGAATGAAACCCAGAAAACCACTTTTGTGCTATACGTTCGTTTACAGTATCGGGCCCATAAACTAAATTAATTTTTTCAGCCGCTTTGGCTGCTTTTTCGTCTTGATCGAAGAAAATTTGTAAAATATAGCGAATTTCCTCTTTGCTGGTGTCCATCTTTGAAGAGCGCTCACAACGTACTGAGTCAATCAATCGAAAAACTGTCAAAGACAAATTTTTAGCGCGAATAAACACGTTTCCAGCGACACTAGTAACAGTAGTACTATGGACAATAACGCCATCTCTTAGATAAAAACCGAACGAAATTTTTACTTTATCTAATATTTTCGAACCTTAAAATATTACTTATGTTTATAATAATTTTAAGTGAACTCAATATGACCAGAGTTGCCATATTTCTTGCCGTGTGATTTTTATTCGTTTGTAAGGAAAAATTCCGACAGCAAGGACTATGACTTTATTTATGCTCTTGCTAAAAATGGACTGCGTTGCTGAAAGTTTCAGATCTCTGTTTTTGAATTCATCATAAATGATTAAAAATTAAAAAAGTTGTGTTTCTCTGGGAAGCGATTTATCTAAAAGCCGTGTATGAATACTGCGGGATGAGTTAGATATCGAGTATTGAGAAGCTGACCGAAAGGGGTAATGTTCGAAGATTCTTCGAAAAGCTGCGGCGACTTGTAGAAGGTTTCAAGACCGGAGCAATTATTAGTATGACCCACAAAGGTGATGTAATGGCTGTTACCCCGAGGATACTGAATATATAGGAGGAAAAACTTCTGCAGCCTGCTGAATGGCAGTGAAAATCGAACACCAGGAAATGGCGAACACGATTTCCAAACCAATGAGGATGCAACAGATGTTTCATTGTCGACTACGACGAAGTTCAAAAGCTCGCTTAAAAAACAACTAAGCGACCGGGGCCGATGAATTGCCGATAGAGCTTTTTAAAAACGGCTGGCGAGGAACTGATAATGTGCATGCATCAGCTTCTCTATAAATTGTGGTCAGATGAAAGCGTGCCCGACGACTAGAACAAAAGAGTGCTCTGCTCAAAAAAGGGAACCCCGCATTCTGCATATACCGTGAGATGAGCCTCCTAAATATCGCATGTAAGACGCTATACCACCTTTTCATCGATTTTAAGTCTACCTCAGACAGCACGAAAAGAAATTTGGTATCCCTTCAAAACTTATAAACTGACGTTATGGAACACTAAAAGCTCCGTCAAGATCGGGAAGGACCTCTACGAACCGTTCGATACCAAACGAGGTTTCAGACAGGGTGATTCCTTATCGTGTGACTTCTTTAATTTGATACTGGAGAAAATAATACTTGAATACGAGCTGCAGAGCTGAATAGAGAAGGTACAATCTTCTATAACAAACCTCAACAACCGCGCCGTGAATTCTGCTTTCTCCAGACAGGAGAAGGAAGCAAAGGATATGAATTTTGTAGGGAACCCGGGCAAGACAAAAATATCTCCTGTCATCGCATTCGCGATCACTGTGGACAGTCATAACTTTAAAGTCGTAGTTAACTTCGTCTATCTTGGAACTAGTATTAACAACAACAACAATGTCAACCTGGAAATCTAACACAGAATCACTCTTGCCAACAGGTACTACTTTGGACTGAGTAGGCAATTGAAAAATAAAGTCCTCTCTCGACGAACGAAAACCAAACTCTACAAATCCCCCTTCATTCGCGTTCTGCTATATGGTGCGGAAGCATGGACGATGACAACATCTGTTGAATCTGCGTTAGGAGTTTTTGAGAGAAATGTTTTGCGTAAGAGTTATGGTCCTCTAAGGCTTGGGAACGATGAATACTGCAGCCGATTGAACGATGAGCTGTATGAGATATATGACAATATTGATATAGGTAGTTCAGCGAATCAAGAGACAGCAGATTGGCATGGCCGGTTCGGTCATGTGGTCCAGATGGAATATTTTAGCTTTATTAAAATTCCCTATGCAGTTCCCGCCGATGGCAGCAGCGGATTAGAAAGTAACTGGCTGTACTTGGTATTTCCTATAGGCGCCCAAAAGCCAAAAAGAAGGAATAATAACTCGGCTATAATCGCGTAAGCTGTGTCTACGCTAGTAAAGGAGAAGAAAGACTTTTAAGAAGATCTATCCGTGCTCATTTGGGGATCGGAGTGAGTCAAAGCTTATATCAAAGAAAGTCTGTAAGAGCTGTCATTTTTGTAAGAGCAAATGTTCTGGCATTATTTCTTGCTAAAAACTATTCTCTAACAACTTATTTTAATTAAATATTAATATTTAATAACTCACCACTCATATCCATCGATGGCGACAACTCCTTGGCGAAACCAAATAAATCGCTGCTACAACTGCCAATGCTGCCGGCGCCACTGCTCTGATAGCCACTGCTGCCATTACGCACATCCACCGAATTCAAGGTGATGCTCGGTTTACGTAAATTCAAAAATTTATTAGCACTACTCGGTGTCGCCGTGGCCGTCTGAATGGACAAACCGCCATTGTGGCCATAGTAGAGAGAAGCAGTCGAAGCCGAGGACGGTGACGCGCTATTACCAATCACATTCGGCAACTTATGCGACTCGAGTGGTGAAGCTGATTTCGGAAGGCCAACCACTGCAGCGGTGCCGTGTTGCGCCATTGTCGTTGGTGTAGGTGTGGGTGTTTGATGACGTTTCAATATCGGCGCTGGTGGCAATTGTGATGGTGAATGTTTATAGTAAGTTGTAGCATGTGAGTCACCCTGTTGTTTGGGTATTTGAAGACGCAATGTCTGACGAGCAGCAAGTCTACGTGCAGGCGCAAATTTATGTGTTTGCGAGAGTGTGTGATTACCGGCATCGCTGCTGCTAGTCGCTGTGGTGGTGGCACTGTGCGTCGCATTGCCGGAAGTGTGGTGGTGGTGTTGTTGGTGAGTTGGTTGTGTATTGGTGAATATGCTGTTGGTTGGATCGTAATGTGGTGTATAATTCAAACCGTGGTGAGTATTACTATTACTTTTGTGGTGATATTGTGGACTGTAACTGTAGTTGTTGCTATTTTGTTGGTGTATGTTAGGCGTTTTCGCCGACGTCGCGGGCGTACCGAGATGTGTTGTATGCATCTTTACGAGAGTTCTCGGGAGTTGGTATTTTTAAATGAAGAGCGTAAAATTGAGTGCACACGTTCGTGAGCGCACAACGTTGATTTTATGAATGAATTTTCGTTATTTTTATTCCACTTTTCGCACAAATACACTTATAAAGCTTTTTGTTTATATATATTTCATTGTTTTTGTTTTGCTGTTTGAGTAAAAAAATAAATTATTTTTATTTATAAATACAAAAATGCTCTCTCGCTGCTTTTGGCTTGTTCGCTGCGTCACGTACGCGACACTAACAAATTCCAAAAGCCGCTTAATGTAATATTAATTACATATAAATTGATATTTTTCCTTTTCGTTGGCCGCGTACGACTCATAGCTGCCCAAATACGGGTTGCTAACATAAATTAGCACTTTTAAATTTCGCAGTCATTTTCATATAATTTTTTTTTTTTTTTTTTGTAATTTTTTACTAAAGAGTTGTGATTTTTTAATTAAGTTTTTATTATTATTATTATTTTTTCAACACATTTTTCATTAGCGCGAAATTCCTTTTCCAATTTACATGATTTTGTCTTTACCAAGCCAGCGCTCGTCTCGTCACGTCGCCGCCATCGCCATCGCCATCGCCGCTGCCAACAAGTAACCACCGCCAACAAGTAACCACCGCCATATGTGACCCACTTACGACGCCACGACAAAAGGGGAGCTGCACGAGTTCGCACATTTGGCACCTTGTAAAAGTGCAAAAACGAGGGTCGCCAATATGGCATGTGCAACACACGCACGAACGAAGTTTTAGGGTTGGACTAAGTTCGCTTGGAACCGAAAATTAGAATCTAGACTGATTTTTATATAAAATGCCAATCGGCTTATCTGACTTTAGCAGAAGTAAAAAGTAAGCATTAAGCCAAGGTCAGTTGTACGGAAGACAGGCTGGTTCCACAAACACCATGTTTGGCAGATATTTGGAACTCACTGTGACTTAGTAAGATCAAGTTCCCTCGATAGATTCCTAAGTCCACAGATCGGGAAAATCAATTCATTGTTGTTTTTGATGTTTTTGTAACAGTTAGTTCAACCTCAGCTTGGAGCAGGAAACAGAAAATCCAGGAAACGGGCTGTTTGTACGGGTTCGCATCAGAGGGAGATGGTTTTAGAGGGCATGTAAAGTGGGGGCTCATTGCATGCACGACATAGACTAGATGTGCCGGATTAGGTGGGAGTTCAAACGATTATAGTAACGAATTTTTAATAGTGCAGAGCTCTTGGACTGCTTTGGGGAGTTTATCGATTATAGTAACCAGATCTTAATTGTGCCAGTATTACTCACGTCTCGCGAGACAGCTCGAGTTCTTGAGCTGCTGTGGGGGGTAGTTCTATTCCTAATACGTCATTCAAGGGAAGAGAGTTTATAAAGCTGTTTAGGGATTCTCGGAGAATGACGTTTAAAGCCTGTCAGCATACCGCCCCTTAAGTCGGGTACTCCCTTTGCGATGTACCTCCCTGAAGGTTCAGCTCCAATAAATATCTGCTAAGACAGTCCCTTTGGTAAAACTAGCAGCTATTGCTTACACAGCACCATATATTACCTTAACTGAGAGAGTTTGACCTCGAAATATTGGTAGATCACTCAGGTAGTTCATGGTACTCAGTGCTAATGAGGATTCACTAATGGCCGATAGTAGCACTGCGTGGTTGAGTGTGTCAAGAGCTATTGATAGATCCAGCGCTGATATACTGCGTGGGCACACGTGGTGAGTATAAAACGTGATGAGCAAAGCCTCGATGATTGTCTTCGCTACTCGCGAAAAAAAAGATATCAACCGATATGAGTCTACCCTGTTGGCATGTGTCCCCGGTTTTAGTAGCAGCACCATTAAACCCAGTTTCCACATATCGAGTTTAGTCAGAGTGGTCAAAGACAAATCAAGGACCTTGGTGAGGTATTCCACGCCCACTTGATCCGGATTTTTTAGCATCAGCGTGCTCCATCCGGGACTATGAATTAGGATACTTGGATATACGTAAATATTTATCTCTGTATCACGATCCGTTACAATTAACCGTTAGCTGAACAAACCTAATATACACACACTATGTACAAAGCACAACCGGGTACAAGAAGAAACAGGCGATACACAGCCAGATAATCGTCATTAAAAAAACAAGGCAGAAAAGGCTCTCAAATGGTCAGTACAAAGTGTTGAGGCATGCAAATTTATTTATTGTTATATTTAATTAATTTCTTCTTTTTTTGTGAAGTTTTGGCAATGGAAAATTACATCGTTCATAAAGCGCATCGCTTGGATGCACCCACTGATGGGCACAAGACGATAAGACAGACGGACAATAAAACAATAAAATAAAATGTGTTAATCCATATGAGTGCGGTCGTTTTGTGCCGTTTGTTGACGACGTTGGTGGTGCCGCGTCGCTACGCTTCGTGGGAGTGGCGATGGTGAGACACACACTAATGTATGTAGGTGCATTAAGCAGCTGGCGGCAGAGTTCGCACACAAGCTGGCTCTGGCTGATGAGCTTGATAAATTTTCGTGGAATATGCGGCACGCATGACTGTCGCCGAATTTGGCTTTATGTCAACTACATATGTTACGGCGCAGGCGTGGGCGTCACACTAATATACGTGTACATACATAAGTACATACAAATATCTTTTTAACAGAGCACGTAAGCCAATATTTTTGCAAACTTATATGTAAATAAAGTCTGCTTTCTGTTTATTTGTATTTATTTATTATCTTTCTTCTTTATTTATTTACTTAAAGCGCCATTCAACGCATTTAATTTGGCATGCAGGTAGAGCAGACGTAATTCTTTGGTTTACTCATACGAAAATACGAGTTTTTATTCACATAATAAAGGTGTTTACTGCGCATGCTTGTGATTTTTACGCTTTGCTGCCGCTGCTTTTGTGCTGTAAATAAAAGAAATAAAAAGAAAATATATTTAGTTGCATCGTCAAATTCATTTGTTCACACACATACATATGTACATATATACTGTCTACAAAGTAGTGTTAAATAACATTGTTCTCATAGTTGATGTAGCACATTTGCCAGTTGGTTAAAGTATCCCATATTGTCTAGTGGTTAGGATATCCGGCTCTCACCCGGAAGGCCCGGGTTCGATTCCCGGTATGGGAAATTTTTTTACTTAATTTAATTTTTCCTGTTTGAATTTTTATTTATTTATTATTTTTTTTTAATTTTTTTCAGTTAAAAATTCCTTTTTTTCACCAAAAAATTATACTAATAAATTGAATTATTAAAGAATTATTATTTTTCAATAAAAAATATTTTAGTATTCAGTGAAAAAACTAAAAAACTCTTTTTTTTACTAAAAAGTTATTATTTATATATTATTGTTACTAAATATAAAACTATATTATTAATTTTACTAAAGAGTTATTATTTTTCAATAAAAATTATTATTTCTTCACTAAAATTTTTTTTTTCACTAATAAATTATTATTTTTTTTTTACTAAAAAATTATTATTTTTTACTAAAAAATTATTATTTTCCACTAAAAGGTAATTATTTTCTCACTAAAAAACTATTATTTTTTTGATAAAAAAAAATATTTTATTAAATTTTTATTAATTTTTAATTTTTTTTTAAGATTTCGTTAAGCAATCAGTAAGAAATAATACATACTTTTGGTATTTGGCGTAATTTTTATAGTACACGTATGACTGCTAAGCTGCATGAAGACAGTGTTGCTGTCATTAGGATTCATCCAGAAGCTTGGAAATTGAATGCCTTATTAATTGAAGCCAAGAGACGTCGAACGTCGATTCTGCATGTCGGTAATGTTGCTTCAAAAGAAGTAATTCTAGCATCGGATTGTCACTAGCGATGAAAAATGGATTCATTATGATAACCCAAAGCGCAAGAGATCGTATGTGAAGCCCGGCCAATTATCGACATCCACGGCAAATCCGAATATCCATGGTGCCAAGGTTATGCTATGTATTTGGTGGGACCACAAGGATGTGCTCTATTAAGAGCTATTGAAATCGGGTCAGACGATCAATGGGGACCTCTACCGAAAACAATTGATTCGTTTGAAAAAGGAAATCGCGGAAAACGACCAGAATATACGACCAGACACGAATCAATTATTTTTCATCATGACAACGCTCGGCCAGTAGAATTTTTTACGCATGTAAAGAGATACTCAAGTCAATTCAATCTTATTTTGGTGCAAGGCATTGGAAAATATAGACTCGGCTGCACTGGAAAGGTTAGTCGACCTAATTCCAATCGGCATTACGTTAGGAAAACGTCATAACGAACGTCGCTATAAGAACAACAATTTCAGCTTCAGCTTCGGGCATAGCTCAATAAGCAATGGTGAATTAGACAAAATACACTAGGAGAGAATGATACAAAAAGTCCATTCAGCCGAGCCGTCTTACAACATTTACACTGAGAGACGAAAAATGGCTTTTGAAGTGGTTCCCAGAATATATTGCGCTTAGCTGGAATTCGGACAACCTTTCCAGGAACTGAGTTAATCAATACTGCAGACGACAATTAAAGCAATAATTAATTTCACATCGTATTAAGAAGGAAAATGTTCTTAGGAGCATAGAAGCTATACGAGTATATAGGACGGACGGACTGCCATTGAAGAAACTGCAATCCTACTGTGTTCCAGATAAGAAGGGCTTTGGAGGAAAGAAAAAGTAGATAATATTATAAAATTGCTAAATATTGGAAACGGAATAGGAAATACACAAAATACTAGAGACAAAGAAAATGGTTTAAAAACTGGAAGACGGATCAAGAGATGGAATGACTTTACAGAATGTAAGATCGTCAAACTCATAACGCAAAACGGCTATTGTGTTCGAGGAAGCGTTTATGTTCGCAGAATGGTGGATAAGGAGTGGAAATAAAAAACCAAAATTATTTTTCCTTTTCAATATATTCACTTACAAGAATTTTCCCATATTTCAGATCTTCCAATTAATTCAATTATAATCTTCTAAAAAAATGTTTTATCGTTATCTTCAAAATTGGTGATAAATGTCTTACACCTCAGCTCTTTTTTTTTTGGAGAAACATGAATATGATAGCTCAAATACTAATTGTCTAATAACAATGAAATTTTGTATTTATACTAATTATGAGTCACTGAAAACGTTACGATCCTAATGAGCCCAAACCTTTCTAAGCAAAAATTTTTATAGATTTTGTTCTCAAAGGCAGTGCGTTTCAGTTTTAATTTTTCTTAGGTCCAGCGAACATTTGTCAGCCTTGAACTTGCCCCATTTATCATATCTGCAGTCTCGTTTTCTTCTATAACTATAAGAACCACTATGTTTCTTAGCTACCGCCAAGAACCTTCTTCTTATTCTTTAACAAGCCTGTCGGAAGGCATCATTTAGTCATTCTTGAACTAAATGATGCGAAAACGAGATAAAAAATTAAGGGAGTGATGCACTCAGAACTTCGTAATGCGACTTTCGTAAGTAACAGCAGCATTTACTTGAGCTTTCGGAGGAATTTTAAGCACCATCATAAACAAAGTTATATTCATATGAACATATAGGTATATATGTTTTTTATTGACTGTAGACAAATTTTTAGGAAAAAGTCGAGAAAGTTAGCACACACTCAAATACCTTGTGTATTATTATCATTATTTTTTGTGAAAGAAGATACTCTCTTTGTGTAGAAACCCTAGATTTACTAGATGGCCCATGAAATGATCTGCTCGAAAATAGTTAAATTTTCGAAAATTAAGACTTTATTGTGAAAAAATTGTTATACATTTAATGTTTAAAGTATTGCTCATCGGGAGCTACGATGTTTGCCCATCTTTCTGACAGTTTGTGGATCCCATCCCGAAAGAACTTCTCCGGCTTGGAGGTCAAGAAAGAATCGAGCCAATATCTGATACCCTGTTCTGAAGTGAAGCGTACTCCGGTGGGGGCATTCTGCATTGATCTGAACAAGTGGTAATCGGAAGGTGCTATGTCTGGGCTATAAGGCGGTGAGGTAGAACTTCCCACCCACAGTTTTCCAAATAGTTTTTAACTGGCTTTACAACATGTGGCCGAGCGTTGCCATGATGAAAAATTATTGATTCGTGTCTGGTCGCATATTCTGGTAGTTTTTCCGCGATGGCCTTTTTCAAACGAATCAATTGTTTTCGGTAGAGGTCCCCATTAATCGTCTGACCCGATTTCAATAACTCATAATAGAGCACACCCTTGTGGTCCCACCAAATACATAGTATAACCTTGGCACCATGGATATTCGGCTTTGCCGTGGATATCGATGGTTGGCCGGGCTTTACATATGATCTCTTGCGCTTTGGGTTATCATAATGAATCCATTTTTCATCGCTAGTGACAATCCGATGCAAAAATGACTTCTTTTGGTGGCGTTGAAGCAACATTTCCGATTCCATTTTTATTTTATTTATTTATTTATTTATTTTTTGTCTGTACAATTTTACCATGAAATATTTTTGACTTTGCTAAAATAAGAACCTTAAGCGCACTGATATTTTATGAATGTGGTGTTGTAATAAAATAAAAATATTTTGAAGTTCAACTTGGCCTACCATACATGTCCTTTTCAAGTTATTTAATTTAAATTGTTGGCAGTGGGCAAATGTATGAATATTCTTAATATAATTGTAATTATACACGAACAAATGTAAATTATCTGTATATATTTATATAATATAATATATATTTTTCTATAATTTTTCTCTAAATGATTAATGGCATAAGTCACGGCGTTAAATGAAAATATTATGGCCAACAATTTCAAGTCATGCTTTCAACAAATCAATACCATTGACCATTTTAAAAATAATTTTTTTTATTTAGTATTTATGTACCTATGTTTATGTAAATATAATATAGGCAACTCCGGTTACTAGAGCTGCAGCGCCTCGCGCTCATTCGGTAGATAACTTTGAACTCAGCTTAGTTAAATCATGCGGAGTAAGTAAGTTTAATTAGTTTCTAAAGTTTCATTGAATCGAACAAGCAAGAATGCCTACATCACGTACACAGGTGCGTTTATAACTACTCACAAGCCGTACACAAAATAAGGTTTAACTTCGAAACTAGAAATTTTGAGTTTATATATGGAATTTATTTAAGGCAGTTAGAATCTGAAAAAAGTGTTGATTCAGCAATTTTTTTAATAGAGAAGGAAATTATAGCGCCAAACGAAATTTTCAGTTAGTAATGTACTCTATTTAAGCTTCAAAAAACAATTTTTAGTATCAAAAAAAATATTGTAATTTTCCAATTCACTTTTTTGAAAAAAAAATCATTTCAAGTTGCCCAAAAAAAGTTTAAATAATACTTTTGTCCAACTTTTTTAGTTCAAATTGAAGCTAGAACACTTTGATCTTTTTCGATCGGATATATATTTTTGCTACCACCGGCACTGTTTTCTAAAACTTGTAAAAATGAAAATTCGAGAAACGCGCTTCAAAGTTCTGACCGAGCATTTGAACCTGCTCGACGCTCGGCCACTAAAATTGGTCTAAAATATGTCGAATTGACAACTGAAATTTTGAATACATATTTTGGATAGTTTTAGAATAGATTTAAGAAAAAAATTCATTTTTTGAAGCCTCCAAAGAAGACTACTGCCTTAATAATGAATTGCCTATCAAAATGTAAAATTTTACTTGAGTTAAAATTAAAAAAAGTACAATTTTCATTATGTTTTCTTCAAATTGATTATTTAAATATTTGTATGTTAATAATTTTTTTTTAATTATCAAAAAAATTTTATAAGCATTTTGTGCCATTTTTTGTCAATATTGAGTTATGCCTTTTTTAAAGGCGGTATATGAGTTATAAATAGAGTTGCCATTGCTCAAGCTTAGATAAGAAAATGCATAAAGAGATTTTAAATTAAATTTTAAATTGCCATCTATTGGACTCTCAAGGTATTTTTGAACATCACCCGTCCTTTACGCACTATAATCACGTCCACTTCAGGTCTAATTGTGAAACACATTCTAGGCTACTGAAACAGAGTTGCATTCCTAATATCACACGAACAAATTAAAGATACAATTTTTTCTACTTAAAGGCTTACTCGTTTATAGCCGAGTCACCAATGACCGGCCAGTAGTTACCAGATACCTAGTGAAGCCAAGTTCTTCTCCATCACATTTTTCAAACAGAATGAAGATGCTCCTCTTCGCTTTCACATCTCCTATCCTTACCCTTAAAAATTTCTGTTACTCCTCTGAGGACAGGCATAGCTAGTAAAACCAAAGCACTTGTTCTTTAGTGGAGAGACTTCAAGAATCTGTCTAAACAGTGCAAAGACCTTTTCCAATGGTATTTAGTGACAGTCCGCAATACAGTACTTCATGAAGACTAAATTTCCATAATATTATACTTTACAGGAAGCAGAATTTCTCGATAAAACAGCATGCTTATATGAAAGGCGTAGAGTGTGTTACAAATGTATTTGTAATGAGAGATCTCTTTCGGTTAAGATGTACAGCTTAACCGATTTTTTGGACATTGAGAGTACCTTCAATAATATAGCGCCGACGGCAGCTACTTCTGCCCTGACGCTCAGGTATGCCAACAGACAAACCTCACAAAATGGAACGCTTTCGTCTCTTCTATGGATCTTGCCTGTAAGCCAATTGCCAAGGACATGAAGGATCAATAGCCCGTTTGGCCGGAAATTTTATATCAGAAATAGTACGTCGGCTTTGCAATGCATTTGTAGACCTAGGAAAATAAATCAGACAACTCTAAATTTCCTAAACAATAACTAAACCTATATCTACTTGTGTATATATATTTTAGGTCAATACTGGACAGTGACAGAAGTAGTGTTCAATAGAAACCTCCTCTTCTTCGTCCCCTCAGCTGCGGCAAAAATCAGTTACCCATTCTTCTCCCGTGAAGCCCCATTAAACAATGACTTGTTATCATATCTGTCGCTATGTTAATGGAGAACCGGTCTAGATGTTTTCATTTTTTCAAGCCCAACTTTGTCTGTCTGGTTTGCACGTGATCTCATCTTGAGTCTGCTTCTTAGGCAAAGGTCAGTTTACCTCATGTGCATGTTTTATTGTGAGTAAAAGGGTTTCTTCTCTCGTTAGTTCATCTGGATGCTACTGTGTCCAGATACCCAGGCCATGGCTGTTTTGCATTTAATAGAGATTTGATGGTAACTTAACTGTCGAAATATATTGTAACCGATTGTCCTGCTGCCGTAGATTTAAGCAGCTTCCATGATTGCAAAGAGTTCTGTTTGGATGACACTGCAGTGGTCTAGTAATCTCATGCGCATATTTAATGAAAGCATAGGGGGATTCTGCAACCCACTTTTCCATCGAGTTCTCTGATCGAGGACGTTGGTGTTTTCATAACTCATTTTTGTTTAGGATTCTCATGCAGAAGCCATACTGGAGGTGATGTAGTCCAGCTCCTTCGGCACTTTTCCAGGCGATAATATTTTAGTCTGTTCTACTATATACTGCAGTTCTTCCAAGAGAGATGCATTCAATCTAATTGCGTTACAGCTCGCTTGTAATTTAAGATATAGGTCCAGGGGAAGGAAGTTGAGAAGAGATAGTAGTGCTTTTGAGAAAGTTGATGGCAGTTCTTTCAGCCTTTTGTTGACGTATGCTTTCCTTGACCTTTCTGCCGTCAAGCTTGGTATTGGCCAATTATGTTTTTAGACGGAACTAGTGCTCTCTAAACCTAGTACGGCAGTTTGAACTCAACAATAACATACGAACTTCTTCCCTATCACTTTCGTTATCATGTTAGACTATGGGTATGCCGCTCTCCACTTGTAAGCTCACTCTAAGAAAGTTATTCTTCAAAAATGCTAATTTAAGATGGAAAATTCTCAAGGGTTGCCTGGTTACCGGGTTAATATGGCCAACATTGGATAAAAGAAGGTCATGAGAGCTTATCGAGCTAAAAATGAAAGAGATATCTATAATTATGGATCTACTTATGGGACATATTCTATTAGGCAAGCACGCAGAGAGGCTGGGCGTATAATCAAAAGACTTCAGGGGAAGTTGTAGGGCGGAGGAAAAGAACCTGAAAATCTTGCAAATGCTTCGCATTTTGAGGAACTAGGTTAAAGTCTTTAGGGGCGATAGCTTTCAAAGACTTCAGCAATATATAGCGGATGCGTTGATACGTTGATTGCTCTGTTTCGTGAACTCCACGAATTGACTTGACTAACGGGTGGGCCTCTTAGAAGCTGTAGTGGTATAAAAATTAGCTCGTTTTAGTGGTTTAAGTGAGCAGATGGCCAGCAAACACATCAATTTAACCTAAGATACTGGCAAGAGTTGGACGATATCGAGTTACTAGTCATACATAGTCCTAGTGTGCTGATGAAGGTGGTGGTGACTGTGAAACTAGGTGTTGTATAGACGATCTCAATTCCATGGAGGGATATATTATATTATTTTTTATTATATCCTGAGAACAAAAATTTTTATTATTTGACTCGATGGCAACACTGACTGGCAACTCTCCATATATTACTTTAAGGCTGCATCTACCATAACAAGGTGCATATGTACTTATGTATGTATGTATGTAAGCACTTAAATACTTTGTTACTTTAAATCCGTGAGCTGCCGGCAGGCAAATTAGCATTACAACAACTAAGTCGCTAAGCAGCCCAATGCGTATTCATATGGCATTTGTTTATTTTATATTATATAAAATATATATACATACATATAATATAAATATTTAAATTTTTCCAATTATAGTATTTTTTTTTTAATTTTTTATTTTTCAATAACAAACTAAATTCGAAAAATTTATTTTCTATAAAATTTGCATAATTGCAAAAATTTTAATTAAATACTTAAATGATTTACTACAGTGCGAGCGAATAATGTGCAGGCAGGCAGATTTTATATTTCTCTTAAACCAACTTTAGTGGCAAAGCGCCTATGCAAAATGTGTCAAGGAAAAAGGCGCATGTATGCACATTACTTTTATTAATTGTTTATTTACTTGCATTTTTAATAGTAAAAAATTGAAAAAAAAATTAAAAAAAATTACAAAAAAAAAATAAAAATAAATTACACTTGCCTCGCATTGTACAACTGAGTAATTTGAGAAATTTATTGAGCTCTTTACTTCTTTATTGCGCCAACCTTTCGCATTGACACCCATTAATCTGACTTTTAATGGACTTCGGCACTGAGCGTTGGCTTATATGACAATAAAAACAAAAATAAATTAAAAAGAAGCTATTAATATTCTTTTGTGGTTTTCTACACATTTGCAACAACAACAAATGTTGTAGAAAAATAAAACAAAAAGAAATGCAAAAATCCAAATGCTTTCGGGTGAAACAGATTAATGAGCCAAATCAGCTTAATGAACACCCGTTGGCCGCGGCCCGCTGCCCACCACCGCTTACAGCACTCCACCGTGCAACAGCTGTGATTGTTAAAAGTGCTTAAAACACTTCAAATTTGTCACGTTCTCGCACATGCAACGACATTTCGCTTTGATTATTTTTGACAATACGCCAATTCAAAATAAAGGAAAAGAAAGGCAGAGAAATAAAAACAAAAATTTAAAAGAAAAAAAATATTTAAAAAACTTATAATTGGGCGTGCATGAATTTTATATTTAGAGAGAATGTTAAGCAAATTTATACCCAATGCACAGTAATAATTGAGTGTAACACAAATATGTTGCCAAAGAAGTTTTGAAATGTTGCTAAATAAAAAATGTTGCATAATAAAAACTTTTGCGAGATAAAAATGTTTATAATTAAAATATAAAAATGTTGCTAAACAAAAGATGTTGCTGAACAAAAAATGTTGCTGAATAAAAACTTTTGCGAAATAAAAATGTTTCTAACGAAAAAATAAAAATGTTGCTAACGAAAAAATAAAAATGTTGCTAAACAAAAAATACTGGTTACTAAACAGAAAATGTTGCTAAACAATAATGGTTACTAAACAGAAAATGTTGCTAAACAATAATGGTTACTAAACAGAAAATGTTGCTAAACAATAATGGTTACTAAACAGAAAATGTTGCTAAACAATAATGGTTACTAAACAGAAAATGTTGCTAAACAATAATGGTTACTAAACAGAAAATGTTGCTAAACAATAATGGTTACTAAACAGAAAATGTTGCTAAACAATAATGGTTACTAAACAGAAAATGTTGCTAAACAATAATGGTTACTAAACAGAAAATGTTGCTAAACAATAATGGTTACTAAACAGAAAATGTTGCTAAACAATAATGGTTACTAAACAGAAAATGTTGCTAAACAAAAAATACTGGTTACTAAACAGAAAATGTTGCTAAACAATAATGGTTACTAAACAGAAAATGTTGCTAAACAATAATGATTACTAAACAGAAAATGTTCCTAAACAATAATGGTTACTAAACAGAAAATGTTGCTAAACAATAATGATTACTAAACAGAAAATGTTCCTAAACAATAATGGTTACTAAACAGAAAATGTTGCTAAACAAAAAATGTTCCTAAACAATAATGGTTACTAAACAGAAAATGTTGCTAAATAAAAAATGTTCCTAAACAATAATGGTTACTAAACAGAAAATGTTGCTAAACAAAAAATGGTGGAGGAGATTCCTACCTTAGCTGCGACAAGATAGCGGTCCAAGTCGATGTTTTTTCCACGTAACATATCACAACATGTTGGATTTGAACGGGTTCTTCGTTACGAAGAGAGCCAAGTAGCTTGATTGATTCTCTAATGACTGAATATGCAACCACAAATGACCATATTTCAGGTATCGGCGAAATTGATCAGCCTAGTGCGCACTCTGGCGATGAAATGCCAAACACAATTCTGACATCGTGGAGAGGGAAGGGGAGCTCGTAGGTGCCTGTAAGGCGCTCATAGCAAGCAGATTTTAATATGTCGTAATTTTGGTTCGTTAAGCCGTGAGCGATAGCTTAAAAATTCTCGCTTTAATGTAGAATATGGCGAAACCTTTATTGGTACATACTCGTATATACTCGAACAACTAAAAAAATTTTCAACTGGTGAAAAAACATCACACTTCATTTTATACCAATGTCGAAAATCCTACCCTGGGTATAAATCCGCTTCATACATATATGGTATACATACATATGTGAATTGTTATATACATGTTTGCAATTGTTTTTGTTTTCTAATTTTATCAATTTGGTAGTTTTCGCAATTTCTCTAAAACATCACGTTTACGGCACTCGAAAAATTTCAAACGAAAATCGAACAAAAACGAAACACTTTCTGTTTTATTACTTGCCTACTACAACTCATGTGTACTCATATGTGTTTCTTCCTTCGCCAAATGTTATCACTTGAACACTTTTGAGAAAAATAAAAAAAGAGCTCATACATTACACACCCGCTCGTGGGACATTTACCAGTGACTAATGACAGTTGTAGTGCGTGACCGCGCGTCACTTGATTAATTACCAGTGACAGCGGTGGGCAAAGCTAGCTGCTGTAGTTGTTCAACTGTTCGATAGCTCAGCTCTCAAGGCGGTGTGACGACGGGTAGTAACGGATGTACTATGTACATATCTATGTATGTATGTGCCACTGAATTTCTATGAATTGTATGTTTGTATGTTTGCACGCATAAATTAGTAGTGTTGGCAAATAAAAAACAATTTTCATATAAATCTAGGTCACATTTTGTGTGATATTTTATTTTCGAATATTTGTTTATACATACATACATAGTACATATGCTTGGAAGTGTTTAATTTTTTTGTATGCCTACATGTTTGCACTTGATATAATATTTTACGCGGAAAATCGCACGTGACTTTAATGAAATTGGCGAATTGATATTATATAATAATATGTATACATACATACATACATATGTAGTTGATATTTTGCCAATTTCCTATGAAATTTTTTTCCATAATATTTATGTGAAGCATGTAATAACATTTTATTTTCATTATAACCGTTATTATTTTTTTTTCTTGTTTTCATAAAAACAATATAGTTTTTCTTGTTCGAAGATTTTTAAACTTAAAAATTAATTTCCAAGTTTTTTGTGAAATAAATGTGGGATTTTCTTCTATTTTGCAGTTTCGAAAATAAACCTAAATATAATGCATTTGAAATAATTTTTTTTTCATGAAATTCCTTTTTTATTATAAAATTTGAACTTTGGTATGAAGGGCGATAACGTTTGCAACGATTTTTGCTTGAAAACCACTTGGTCGACCTTTACCCGAACGCAGTGCCAGACTTCGTCAAGCAGTATGTTACTTTCGATACAAATTCATGATCAGTGATCAGCTTGGACATCACAAGCATTGATAATGTGATAGAATAAGCGATTTGTCTATAAGATCAACATCACCCATATTGGAACATCGAATGATTTCTACCATCTTTTTTTTACTGTATCGGCCAATCGATGGTGCATACTGTGGTGTTTGAACGGCATTGTGAATGATCAACTGACTTCAGTCAGGTGAACTTTATGTAGATGTAGGTGTAAGTTCAAGTGTAAAAGACGCCGTAAGAATGTCCCACACTTAACTTACAGTAGTGATATTTGAGGCGGAACGTGTAAAACGATGATACACAGGCCTTCCAATATCTGTAAAATTTTACTAATTGCTTGAGAAATGAGACGATTACGTGCATCATAATCTGCTTTTACAGCAAGAAACATGGCCACTCTTGAGTTAAGTTTGATAGATGTCAAAATACAGCCGAATACTTTTGAAATCACGAAATAGATATCCCTATCTATCTATCTGTATATGTTAAGATTTCTTCGATTGGATCACAAAATAAATGCCCCGAAGCGACCGTCTTTGTGACAGCACCCATACGTCAAAGGTAAATCAGTTGAAACTATCCAATCACCTCTATTGGGAGCTGCTAAATCTTACTTGCCTAGTTGGGGGATATGCTGAGCAATAGATGGGTTGTATGTATAGGTGTTAAAATCATTCACAAAATCACTTATGACACTCCATAAGGGGGTATCTCGCATCCGCTTCAGTGCACCATTTTGCTAGCTGCCTAAATAATCAAGAAAATTAGAACCAGTACACAAATTTTGAAGTACATGACTGCATGGCTGCTCGGGTTTTAATCCGAACGAGAAACAGAAAACTTCTGCCGTGTAGATGCTACCTCCTCCTCCCTAGCAAAGAACAATGGGCGGAAGGCGGACTTAAAGGAAACAGTCAAGATATAAGTATGTATGTATCTATACTGCTAGGCATAAATGTGAAACAGGCACAGGATCAGGGTTCTTCCAACCAATGTAGCTCCAAACTTTATGACTATAACTCTGTCTCCCAAGCAAAGATTTTGGACATTACAAAACGTGCCAACTATGGTAACCGTTTTTGTTGGGTTTCTTTTATACAGCCAAGAGCCAATTAAGTAAGTCAACACAATGTTCAAAAGCGTATAAACAGTAAGTATCACTTGGGTTCCGGATCGTACAGATATAGAAGACAATGAAAAGAGGGATGGATTGGTTGACGCTGGCGCCGCTTGCGATTTTGACATCCTTAACTGTCTCAGACCTTTCAGCGCCTTCAAATGTTATAATAATAAGTGTATCACCATGTTATTGTGGGGCAGCTTGGGCTGTAGACAGACCAAACTGTTACTAATATTAAACAAACGATAACTTTGTATTCTTGTGGGTGTATTGACGTGGCATCTACCCCTACATATGTAAGTGAAGTATAATCGTCTGCAGACAGACAACGAAACAGTGGGGCACTAACTTCTGTGAGTAATCGGCTTTCAGCCCATTGAAACGTCACAACTTACGTGATGCTAACAGATTTCAACTTACGGAGGTAAGCACACATGATTGGAGGAAATTAAACAAATGTATTAAATCGAGCGTTCGGAAAATTAAAGTTGAGTTAAGCGACGAAGCCTACTTTATGGCTAAGGTGCGGCCGCTTGCGGCCGGCTCTTCAATCTCTTCTTTCAATCAAGCAACCAAACAAAATTGCTTAAAGAACAGTTTGTCTCGCCATAGAAGAAAGCTAATACAAACAGCCTTATTCATGCGTTAACTCTATAGCTCTCTTTTGATCCTCAGCATGTTCTTTATTAGACCTTTATTTTATGCCACTTCTGATTTTCACGAAACCGCCTAATTGTTTTCTAACAAACGAAAAAACTTTAATTTTTTCTATAAAATAAAGTGCGCACGATGCCAACTCCAATCGCAACTGTTACAGAAAATTTCTAGAATATTGCATATTAAATGAAGAAGCATATGTTCAGTAAAAGAAATCCCGTTAGAATGGTAACTAAGCGACCAACATGCTTATGCTTGTGCGCACATATACACATACATATGTATGTACATTGCCGTTATACATATGTATGTAAGCAAAAAAGGACATACATATGTATAAACTCTCGAAAATTCGTTATATTCAAAGCTTCAAGTATTTCTCAATTTAAATAATTATTAAAAAATTTAACATTTCTGGCATATAAATGTTTACTTCGCTTACTTAAATTGTATAAAAGTAAAAATAGAATTTACACAATCGGCACATAATCAACACGAACTGTGTTTCTGTGAGTTTAAGTATAGCATTTGGCCGCAAACCAACAAGTGTCAGGATGGCCGAGTGGTCTAAGGCGCTGCGTTCAGGTCGCAGTCTACTCTGTAGGCGTGGGTTCGAATCCCACTTCTGACAAGAAATATTTTTTTTTTATTAAATAAATTATTTTTTATTTTAAATTAATTGTTTTTTATTTTAAATTAATTATTTTTTAATATAAATTAATTATTTTTTAATGTAAATAAATTATTTTCTAATTTAAATTAATTTTTTTTAATTCAAATTAATTATTTTCTAATTTAAATATATAATTTTTTAATTTGAAATAATTATTTTTTAATTTAAATAAATTACTTTTTAATTTAAATAAATTATTTTTTAACTCAAATTAACTATTTTCTAATTTTTAATTATTTTCTAATTTAAATTAAGTATTTTTAATTTCAATAAATTATTTTTTAATTTAAATGAATTATTTTTTAATTTAAATATATTATTTTTTATTTGAAAGAAATTATTTTTAATTTAAATTAATTATTTTTTAATAAATAGTGAAACTACCCTTAACGCGCACCTCTATTAAGCGGGCAAAAAATCTGGTGCTGTTGATGCCCGCTAATGGGATGTTTCACTGCATATATTTTTTTTATATTAAAAATTTGTGGAATAGTATCTAATATTTAATAGATTCTTTGTATAATAAAATCGTATATTAGTACTATAATTAATATTATTTTTATTCAAAACGTTTTTTTTTATTTAAACATTTTTTTTAATAAATTCATTTGTTTGAGTTATTCAGATTTGAATTATCTTACCTATAAGTTAGTTTATTTATAATTAATTTATTTATTCTACTGTAAATCCAATAATTAGTTAAAGTTATTCATAAATAAAACAATTTAAAAAAGCAAAAATAAGTTTAATTAATTTTATTCAATTTTAATTTTATTTTTCTATTTTTGTAATTAATTTTTAATTATTATTTTTTAATATTTTTTCATTAATCGCGCAAATGATTTATGTTACTGTATTATTATATTATATTTACATACATGTTTATGTAATTATTTTAATTAATTAAATTTAAAACTTAATTTTTTATTTAATGAGTAGAACTCTAATTAAAAAAAAAAAAAAACAAATAAATATATTTCAAACTTTAATATTAATAAATATTTTATTGATAATTAATTTAATTTTCCTCTATTTTTTTTTATAAAAAAAAGTTTTTTCATGACCTTGCCAGATGTCTTTTATGTTGAATGTGTATTTAGATATTATCATTGCGTGTGCTTAGAGTAAAATTAGATCCGCTTTAATTGATGCATTTAATGGCTTATCTAATTAAAATCTTAGCTTTACGATTTAGTTTAATTAAACGAACTTGAAGTGCTCAAGAGCGATTGAAGCGTTTACACGTATACTCGTACATACGATATCTATATATACAGACATACATATATGTATATTAAATAGCCATACACACCTACATATTTACATATGTACTCATACTTATATACAAAAATTCTAAATTTATATAAAAATTAAATCTCATCAACATTTAATAGGTCAAACAGCTCGCCGCCAATTTGAATGCCTTACAACGGCAAAAATCGAAAAACGACAATCTTAAGTAGCTCAGTTTTGTTTGCTATTTGCCTTACTTTAATACAGTTTTGTTTTCTTTTTTTTTTTTTGAATACAGCAAATAGCAAATTTATATGCAATTTTTATTCATCAAAATCAAATTAACTTCAAATAAAATCAAATCACTGATTGTGCTTGTTATAAATGAAAAATACAAATGCAATAAGCGTACAGAACGGGGTGCATATACGAGTATGTATATATATTCTTTAGAGGGTGACTTTTTATGGAACATAGTAGGATGAGTGTAAAGTAAAAATTTCTGTCGGTTTTTATCTAAGAGATGGCGTTATTGTCCATAGTACTAGTGTTACGTGTCGCATCATGTCATACTATACGGCGCTGAAAACGTGTTTATTCGCGCTAAAAGTTTGTCTTTGACAGTTTTGCGATTGATTGACTCAGTACGTTGTGAGCGCTCGTCAAAGATGGACACCAGCAAAGAGAAAATTCGTTATATTTTACAGTTTTTCTTCGATCAAGGCGAAAAAGCAGCCAAAACGGCTGAAAAAATTAATTTAGTTTATGGGCCCGATACTGTAACCGAACGTGTAGCACAAAAGTGGTTTGCTAGGTTCCGTTCCGGTAATTTCGATGTCAAAGATGCACCACGCGTCGGGAGGCCTGCCGTCGAAAACTGCGATAAAATCATGCAAATAGTGGAAACAGACCGTCACGTGGGCACTTATTTAATTGCTGAGAAACTAAAGATAAGTCAGAAAACCGTTTGGAGCCATTTGCATAACCTTGGATTCAAGAAGAAGCTCGATGTTTGGGTGCCACACGAACTAAAGCAAAAAAATATGATGGACCGAATTTCCATCCGCGAATCGCTGCTGAATCGCAACAAAATCGACCCATTTCTGAAGCCTTTGGTAACTGGCGATGAAAAGTGGATCTCGGTCGTGGTCGAAACGCGCTGAGGATTGACGACCAGGAAGGTTTTGCTGTGTGTTTGGTGGGATTGGCAAGGAATCATCTACTACGAGCTGCTCCTTTATGGCCAAATGCTCAATGCGGCCCTCTACTGCCAACAACTGGACCGCTTGAAGGCAGCACTCATCCAAAAGAAGCCATCTTTGATCAACAGAGGCCGAATTGTGTTCCATCAGGACAACGCCAGGCCACACACGTCTTTGGTGACGCGCCAGAAGCTCCAGGAGCTCGGCCTAAATATTTTCCTATAAATTTGGTAGCCTTTAGTCTTAAGCCGTCTCTGAATGTGAGGCTGGGATGGCAAAAAGGACATATGACAGAAACATTGCTAGATATGTAGATAACCGGGTCGTTCCGGTATTTAGAACCTACGGCGGAGGGAACTATTGAATTTTGGTGGCTCAACTATTCAACGTGGATATTTCATGCCTCTAAAGATTTTGTAGTGTCTTAATATTCCTTTTTATTTCATATCACCAATACACTTGACACAGATTCGCTACCGTGTCACCCTATACCAACCCAGAATTCGCAGTAGCGATTGCATGCATTCCAACAATAAATACGACGAGAACCGTGAACATATCAAACGTGTCAAAATGCCAATTAACAAACCGACGAATTACCGGATAGACAGACAAGCGGATGGAGGGTCACATCATGTACATACATATGTACAAACAAATGCGTAGACAGACATGAAGACAAACAGATGGACGTGCAATGAACGGTATATACTTGTAAATAAATATGTACATACATATACATAGGTATGTGTGTCAAACGTCTAATTTGACAAAAGAATCTGTAAAATCACTAAATATACCGACATATATACATATGTACATATCTATGTACATTTGGTAAAGCACATGAATCTATGTATATGTATGAATATTTATACAATTATTGTAATTAAAAAATTTGTTGAAAATTTTTTTTTTAACCGAAACAAGTTTTTGGCACAAAATCTACAAACTACTGAATGCAAAGCAAATAAATAAATATTTGTCAATTAGCACATAATTACAGGCGGTTAAGGTGTGTAAATGTTAAATAAAGTGAAAAATATTTTTAAAGAAATCGACATACTATGTATGTCTTATGTATAAGACAATGTGATTCTTAGGTGACAGTTTATATTGTTCACAGCTCTTGTGACTATGCAAATGGGTCAATAATGGCAAAAAATAAATACCTTTTGAGGTTGGGAATCAACTGATCCTCATGCCTTGCTTTAGAGGCAAGAAATGGTATTGTACTAAAATTTTACTAAAAGCAATTAGGGAGCAATAAGAGAGATGGACTCGAATCGGCACATCCGTGAACATATCGGCAATCGTACGAGGGAAAATTATGTCAATCGTAATCGGATGTAATTATTTTTCTGCCCACAATCAATTTTAAGTTCAGTACCTTGTTTATGTTTGTATTCCAGTTCAAGGAATGATAAATATGAAACAAAATTAAATTAATTTGAAAATGAGCGCATGTACATACATATGTACCTCAACGAAGGGGTCACACTGTACGAATGCAATGATAAATTTCAATAAGAAACTCTTCACTTGGTGTCAGCATAAATTATGTAATTATATTTAGTATATATCAGGTAAAGTAACAATCATGCATTATTTTTGCATTGAGTTGAAGGATTGATCTAATATTAACTTTAGTTCGAAGTATGTAAGTACCAGAAGGTGAAGAGATAGACCCATTTATATCGATCAGATCAAAATGACAAGTTGGGTGGATGTAACCATGTCCGTCTCCGTCTGTTTGTGCGAAACCTAGTTCTTGGGATATTTCAAAAAAACTTGCTCATGGATATTACATATAAACGATCATTTGTCGAAGTCGGCCAGATCAGACTTGAGATTTTGGGTAAAAAATCCGTCAAAAAAACATCTGAGGGCATGTGATTACTACGAATTATTCTGTTTAACGAAATCTGAAAACTTTATCATCTAGCTCGTTAAGGAGAAAATTTAATTTGATATAGTTTATTTTACCTTCTACTCAAATATAAACGAGCCTTTATCCATAACTCGACAAGGACAAGACATAGTTTTTTTGCTTAGGTTGGCAGGACTGTTATATGTTTACATGTCAAATTTGAGCGCGATCTGTCACATAGTTTTTTTTTACAGCACTATAAACAATTCAACCTCGATTGTTTTTTTCGAATTTTACTATTGAAATTAACGTTTAGCTAAGAATTTGTTTGAAATTTTGTTATTCCAATGGAATAAGTGCGACGGACGCAATGAAAATATTGCAGAAGGCATATGGGGAGTCTTGCCTATCACGTGCACTTATTTTTGATTGGTATAAGTCGTTCAAGGAAGGCCGTACATCGCTGGAGAACTTGCCCCATGATCGTCGTCCAGCAACGTCAATAAACGAAGAAAACGTCGAAAAAGTAAAGAAAATTGTGTTGGAAAATCGTCGTGTGACTGAAAGAGAGATAGCTAGTGAGCTCAACATATCAAATGGATCCGCTCATAGCATTATTCACGATGTTTTGGGCATGAGACGTGTGTCTGCTCGACTTGTTCCAAAATTGTTGCTCATACGCCTCGTCTTGTACGCGATTATTTGACTAAAAACAACGTAAATATTGTTCCGCAAGCACCGTATTCACCCGACATGACACCGTGTGACTTTTTTCTTTTCCCTAAACTCAAATTGCCGCTTCGTGGAAAGCATTTTCAGTCGATTGAAGTCATAAAAGAGAATTCGAAGAAGGAACTGAAAGCCATACCTAAAGCGGCCTACCAGAAGTGTTATGAATATTGGAAAAAAGGTGGCATATGTGTATCGCCTCTAATGGTGACTATTTTGAAGGGGATAAAATAAATATTGAAGAATAATTAACCGTTTTTGTTTTATTGAACAGTCGTTTATATTTGAACAGAAGGTTTTTGGTTTGCCTTTTATTTTATTTTATCTTTTCTCATTTCATTGCCTTTTAATTTATTTTATATTATTGTGTTTTATTTATTTTTACATTTCATTTTATTTAATGTTATTTGATTTTATACTATTTTGTTATATTTTATTATGTCTAATTTATTTTTATTAATTTTATGTTATTTTAATTTTATTTCGCTTTAATATTATATTTTACTCTACGTCGCTTCATCTTAAATTAGTTTATTTATTTTATTTTATTAATTTATGCTATTAGTTTTTATCTAAGAGATGACGTTATTGTCCATAGTGCTAGTATTACGCATCATGTCATACTATACGGCGCTGAAAGGGTGTTTTTTCGGCTAAAAAAATTAATTTAGTTTATGGGCCCGATACTGTAAACGAACGTGTGGCGCAAAAGTGGTATAATAGGTTCCGTTCCGGTAATTTCGATATCAAAGATGCACCACGCGTCGCGAGGCCTGTCGTCGAAAATCGCGATAAAATCATGGAAATAGTGGAAACAGACCGTCACGTCAGCACTTATTTAATTGCTGAGGAGCTAAAGATAAGCTAGAGAGTCCTTTGGAACCATTTGCATAACCTTGGATTCAAAAAGAAGCTCGATGTTTTGGTGCCACTCGAACTAACGCAAAAAAACATGATGGACCGAATTTCCATCTGCGAATCGCTGCTGTATCGCAACAAAATCAACCCATTTCTGAAGCTTTTGGTGACTGGCGATGAAAAGTGAATCACTTACGACAACGTCAAGCGAAATCGGTCGTGGTCGAAACGCGGTGAGTCGGCGGAAACGGTGGCCAAGCCAGGATTGACGGCCAGGAAGGTTTTGCTGTATGCTTGGTGGCATTGGCAAGGAATCATCTACTACGAGCTGTTCCCTTATGGCCGTACGCTCAATTCGGTCCTCCACTGCCAACAACTAGACCGCTTGAATACAGCACTCATCCAGAAGAGGCCATCTTTGATCAACAGAGGCCGAATTGTGCTTCATCAGGACAACGCAAGGTGACACACGTCTTTGGTGAGGCGCCAGAAGCTCCAGGAGCTCGGATGGGAGGTTCTAATGCACCCACCTCATAATCCGGATCTGGCACCAAGTGATTACCATCTTTTCCTGTCCATGGCAAACGCTCTTAATGGTGAGAAGTTGGCCTCAAGAGAGGCCTGTGAAAATTGGCTCTCCGAGTTTTTTGCCAATAGGGACGCAGCCTTCTGCGAGAGGGGTATAATGAAGTTGGCATCTCGTTGGCAAGAAGTTTACTAACAAAACGGCGTATATTTGACTTAAATCGGACAAATGTACACAAAGTTATCATATATTGAAAAATCAATAAAAAAAACCGAACGAACTTTTAACTTGACCTAATATTTCATTTAATTCCATTTAATTTAGTTTATTTGTATGCAATTCCATCTCATCTTTTATTTACTTAATTTTATAATAATTATAAATATTTGTTTAATTCAATTTAAAAAAAATATTTAAAGTTTTTTATATTTTATTTTCTTTTATTTAATTTAATGTTATTTTTTTATATTACTCCATTTTATTTATTTTTTTTTGTTTTATTTTATTTTTTTAATTTTATTTTAATTTATTGTATTTCATTTTATTTTATTTTATTTCCTTTTATTTTATTGAATTTCTCTTTATTTTATTTAATTTTATTTTGTTTTGAATTATTTTTCTTTATATTATTTTATTCTATTCCATTTGATTTAATATTACTTTAATTCATTTTATTATATTTCATTTCATTTTATTTATTTCACTTTTTTAATTTTTTTATTTAGTTTCTTTCATTTTATTTATTTAACTAAATGTATTTATTTTTACTTTTATATATTTTTTATTTTATTTTATTTTAATTTATTTTTATTTTGCTTTATTTTAATTTATTGCATTTTATCTAATTTAATTTTATTTTGTATTTTATTTTGTTTTGAGTCATTTTGCTTTATATAATTTTATTCTTTTCTATTTTATTATATTTTAATTTATTTCGTTATATTTTTTTTTGTATAATATTCTGCTTTATTTTATTTTAGTACATTTTTTTTTTTTTTATTAATTTATTTTATTTATGTCCCTTAAGTAGTTGAAAATGAATTTAAAATAGTGTCACCCTTTTAAGAATTTAGTTTCGTAATTTATTGTTATTTACTTATTCTGTCGTTTTGTAATTATTATGATAAACTGGTCTTAGCCTAATATGGTTTACACAGCACATCTCATTAGATATATCGATTATGGAATTTTTTAGTAATTATTATATAAACTACGTATACAATTTTAGCTCTTAGACACTCTGAAGATTAGTGAAGTGAACAAAACTTGCAACAGCAAAGCCATTTTTTATTAAAGGCGTAATAAAATCTCTTGTAGAAAAAATTATCTTAAAAACCAAACTTTAATCGTATTTAATTATAAATAAAGTTTTGTAAGTAAGATGTACTTAAAAACGGATCAGACATATATGTATGTATATACGAAACAGGGTAGATTACTGACTAAATATTGAACTTATTCACTAAAAATCGACTGAAATCGAATCATATCACGCCTGTGACTTTGGTGACGTTTAATAGACACTTGAATTATTATCAAGAATAATTTTATAAACTTTCTTGAAATAAAATATGTAATTTCGCGGAAAGGTTCATCATAAAAAAAAATCATAAATTTATCTCTTTGAAGAAAATTTCATTAAAATAAGCTTTAAAATCAGATACGAGTATGTAAGGGGTTTAAGTAATTTAAAAGCCACAACGCAACGAATTTTAATACTTTTATATATATATTATATTATGTATATAGTATGTTTGAGTATGCGCGTTTTTGTGTACAAATATGTATGCACATTAAAATTATTTAGGTTTATTCAATCGAATTGCAATGTATTTTTAATTATAAACAAAATAATTGCGATGCGTAAATTCTTTTCAGTTTTTATTTACAGAAAATGAATTTGAAAAAAAAAATTTAAGATACCAAATAAGTTGTTGCACAAGTGGGTGTGTGGGCTTAGTGAATTTGAATATGTGTGGGAGAAAATTTCTTGGAAAACTCGATGCTTTTATTGGCATATTTAGGTATATGTACATATGTATGCATGTGTATTGAGTGATTTTTCTGCCAACTGGAAATCGGAAAATAGTGCTGGAAATTTTATCTTAAAGAACATTTTTTTTATTATGTTCTGTAGCATACAAATTATACAAATATGTACATACACAAAGTGTGATTACACATTTGCAAACTTCTAATAAATTCCAACAGCTAAAATATCTCAACGACCTTGGCTCCCATTTTTCTTTGTAATTCTAGATTCCGTTACATTAAATTTAAACCTTTTGAAATGGAGAAAAAGGGTGAAATAGAAATAAATAATTTTAGTTTGATTTCTCATGCAATTTTTCTACACACGTGTACGTAGGTTTATATCTTTATATGTCAATATCACTAATATATGTATTTTTGTGGTATGCAACTTACATATGTAGATCAGGTTAACGATACTTCACATTAGGGTGATCAAAAAAAAAAAAAAACAACTAAGATTTAGACGTTTTTCCGAACTCTGGTGTACGTCCTAGTTTATCTCCTACAAATGGAGGACTCAGTTTTAAGCCCCCCTCCGAACAGCTGACGGATTTTTTAAGCAAATCGTTTATTTTTAATATATATATGTACACATGAATATTGCTAATTTTATTAAGTTCTTACGAACTTCATATCTTATCTCTTACTCATATATAAAATCCTTCAAAGATGGGATCTACTTTAACTACTACATCAGCTCCATTCTACCTTGCCTCGAAGTCTACTTCTCTACAGTCTCTTGTGGCATCTTCTCAAAGCAATCCTCAGTATTTCTGAGCAAGTGCCCTCGCTTTTAAGAAAGTATATGCCATACCATCTGTTTCCGTTTCCTTTTGGTCAAGTTTGTACTGACTTGCCACAGAAGAGGTTTTATACCATTCAGTAACTGAAATCATGTAAGAGTAGATTGCATTTGATAAAGAGCATATTTTTCTAGAAGAACCGTACATTGCCCAGTGAGATAGTCTGCCCAGCGCTTCACCCATGTGTCTCTTTTGACTTTGGAACAGAAATAGTCTGTTCAATTTAGATATCTCCTGACGCGATCTGCAACAGTCCTGTTCGATCTTACTGTTTAGCTTGATCTCATGTGTTCTATAGCTTCCATGATAGCAGAAGTTTCGGCTAAGGCAGTGTCAGTGAAGTGTGACAATTCCACCCACTGAACCATCAAAGCGGATTTCAAAGCCCTTCATCTTCCCGGCCGGGTATCAGTGTCATAAAGTTGAAGCTAGTATCTAATACCCAAAGCAAATGTGGTGGTAGGTGCTGCCTGTTAGAAAATTATAGGCCCCTGGAACTTTTTAATATCCTGATAATTGACGAAACCACTGTTTCTGTTCCCTTAAATGAAGAACTTACAGCCGTTCAACTCAGCGTAAGATGCCGGAGCATACCGCTTTAAGGCATTCCACTGTTGACATTTAGGTTATCCTAAGATCTCTCTATGAACACTGTCACTGTGTTTCAATGCCGTAGTTGTAAAATCAAATCCAGAAACTTCATTTTCTTATGACCTCCAATCCACACTATGAGTTTTTAAATTTTTCCACGAAGTCTGACTTCCATAAAACAAAAAGCGGAGCACCTTAATTGTACATATGGCATACAATAAGTACATATGCACATATCAATTACACCACCTTAACCTAACCCAGTGACATTGAGCTAGTGCCCTAATTTGGTTGAGCCCGACATAAAACCGGCTTTGCTTCTCAGTTATCAAATAAGTCATATGCAAACTCAATTATTTATTTATGTATATTCTCAACCACATTTTTTTTTCTTTTTAGTTTTTCCCCCTCATTTCCTCATTTTAACGCAAATGCATTTAAGCTACTACAAAACAAATAATCATTACATACATACATACATACATATGTAAATGTGCATATGAAATATTATATTGATGTAGGTAGGTAAATATCTACGTAAATGTGACAATAAATGCATTGATAAACAATTTTATGCGCTTATGTTTTGCTTCTTGTTTTCATAGTTTGTTTACGCAGCAGAATATTTACGACCACGCGCAGCTGTTTGAGTTCACAAGTCAAGTAGGCGATTGAAAAAAAATATAAATAAATATAAATAAAACAAAGAAATACCAAATAAAAAATTATATTGTAACTGGTACAATGAACGGAGCATTAGAATTGAATGAAACTATTTGAGAACATAAATAGAAATGGTAAATTTAGTTTCGTTTTTTTATTTTTTTTTTTAGAGATTTTTCCATTTATATAATATTTACTTTATTTTATTTGCATTTTTTATTGAAATATAATTAATTCTATGTAATTTAATTTAATTTAATTTTTATTTCAATTTGTTTCATTTTTCTTTATTTAATTTCATTTAATTATTTTTATTCAACGTTTTAAAAATGGTGATTTCGATGGCGAAGACAAACATGTTGGTGGAAGAGGAAAAACCTTCAAAGATGAACAACTAGAAGCATTGCTTGATGAAGATTCGTGCCAAACCCAAGAACAGCTTACCGAATCGTTTGTGAGTGAGTCAGCAAGCCATTTCAAAATGTCTCAAGGCCCTGGGCATGATTCAGAAAGAAGGAAACTGGGTGCCGTACCAGTTGAAACCGAGGGACATCGAGTGCCGTCTATGTTTATGAGAGCAACTGCTTCAAAGACAAAATCGTAAGGGGTTTTTACATCGAATCGTGACCAGTGATGAAAAGTGGGTTCGATACGATAATCCTAAACGCAGAAAATCATGGGGAAAGCCCTGGCATGCTTCTTCGTCGAAGGCAAAACCGAATATTCACGGCGCCAAGGTTATGATTTGTATTTGGTGGGATCAGCTCGGTGTGATTTACTACGAGCTCTTAAAACCGGGTGAAACCATCACAGGAGATCGCTACCGAACGCAACTGATGCGCCTTAGTCGCGCGCTAAAAGAAAAGCGGCCACAATATCAAGAGCGACATGACAATGTCATCCTCCAACACGGCAATGCTCGGCCTCACGTCGCAAAAGTGGTCAAAAAGTACCTGGAAACGCTGAAATGGGAAGTCTTGCCCCACCCGCCGTATTCCCCAGATGTCGCTCCTTCTGACTTCCACCTATTCCGTTCGATGGCACACGGCCTGGCAGATCAACATTTTCAATCCTTCGAAGAATTGGAAAAATGGATTGCTTCATGGATAGCGTCAAAAGAGGACTCCTTTTTTCGAGCCGGGATCCGAAAATTGCCGGAATGATGGAAGAAAGTTGTCGTTAGCGAAGGACAACACTTTGAATAAGATATCTGTAAGCACTTTTTCGCAATAAAGCTTTTAATTTTGGAAAAAAACGGCGGAAGCAAAGTTGTACACCTGATAATATATTCCATAATATTATTTTTTAGGTTTTTTATATATTTTTTTACCTTTTTTCCTTATTTCGGCTTATTTTATTTTGTAGTAGTAATTTTTTATTTAATTTTTCATTATTTTTATCTTACTGATTTATTTTATATTTTTCATATTAGTTTATTTTAATTTATTTTCCTTTTTTTAGTTTAATTTAATTTAATTAAATTTGATTTTACTTTATTTTATTTTACTCCATTTAAAAAACTGATTTTTCTTAGGGCATCCCATCTGCAGTTCGGGTTTTCAACTTTTTCCACGAAGTCCGGAAGTGGCCTCATTATTTTATTTTTTTTTTTAATTTAATTTTATATAATTTTGTTCTCTTTTAAATGGCAAGGGAGCGCCACTATGACGTCATAATCTTCAGTGAACAATATAAAGTAAAGGGAGGTGGATTATGATTGGAGGAGAACAGCCCCTTAGCAGTAAGCTCCTCACCACAGCAAGAGGCAATGACAATGGCTTCATTTGGATCACAGCTCGGGTAATGGAAGGACATGTAATAACCACAGTAGGCTTAAACTCTAAAGCAGTTGAATGGGGAATGTGAAATACCGACTCCCGGGGAAAGCCTATCCTTTAAATGGCTGCCTGGCAGAAAACAACCTTTAAGAGACCAGGATGTGACGAAACCACACCGGACAAAGCATAGCAGGCACAATAAAGAACTGGAAAGTGTTAGAGGAATATACTGGTAGCGATCGCCAGCGAAGGTGCTGAAGACTATTGCAGCGGACCGTCCAAAAATACTTTTGGATATGTATAATGTCTGCCTTACTACCGACCTATTCCTAGAAGTCTGCAAAAGACAGAAGTTAGTTCTTATTAGTATAGTAAAAGAAAACCTAGACAAACCTATCAGCATACCGCCGGAAAACTCCTAGAAAGACTGACTTGTAGCAACTATCACCGCCACTGTAGGGCTCTCGCCAAAGTAATATGATTTCAGGCCTGAAAATCAACTTTAGAGACAATTGGAAATATTATGAAGAGACTCAAAGAAGCCCAAAGAGAAAGCTAAAAATTTTAAGAGTATTGTTCTTTTAGCCACACTAGATGCCCGATGTCTCTCAACAGTGCTCAATGGAAGGTCATGATTGAAGCTTTGGATAAAAAGCTCAACATACCCACTTATCTAAGCTCAATGGTTAAAAACTACCTAAGGTAGAGAGTAAAAATTACCCGCGGAAACTCAAAATTATGTCAGGGGCAGAGCAAGGATCCATTCTCGACACAGACCTTTCGAACATCAGCTATGACGGCATATTAAATCTGAATGGCCTGATGCCACTTATCTAGTTGGTTACGCGGACAATACTGCCGCTACAATTATCGGAAGCTAAATCAGATAATGCTACGAAAGTAGGTAGATGTGGCTTGATTCACGCGGTCTTAGACTCGCCATTAAAAAACCGAATTGCTACTTCTAACGATGAAGCAGATTTTTTTTGTATTATTTTTGTAGACGTAAGACTACATCCCAGACAAAATCCACGCCCACGAAGCAGAAAAAAAAAGCTAGAATCACTTCCCAGATCAGCCCATATCGGAGGTCCGACTCAGAAAAAGAAAAAGCGTTTGATGTCGAAAACTGTCAGTATTTTACTATACGGAGCAGTTTCACTAGAGAAGGTCAGCCGACGAAAGATACTGTCCGAAGTATTTTATATCGCACATCAGCTTTGAGGGTAGCGTTGGCATACCGTACTGTATCAGGCGAATAAATTCTTATGGAACTCTTCGAAAAGAAATGGAATTAGGCAATCAAAAACCTGTCGATGTTGTCGATGCTAAAAGAGAGGAAATCCTAAAATCCATGGGCATTAGAAAACAGGGGCCGATGGACGACCAGGCTAACAACAGAGACTCTCAGAAATATTTACACAAAATAGCAAATATTTCAGTCATGCTCGCAAGTGAAAGAAGCAGAGAAAGTGCAAGAGAATTTACTGAACGCCTGCTAAGATCGAAAAAGCGAGATCTGGTGGTAGGTGGCGAGATTTAGATCACTGTGAAAAAATCTGTTCCAGTGTGGGCGACGGTTCTTTAGAGTAGAGTTTTTTTAGTGACCTGCAAGTGGCGCATATTCTTGATGTAACAACACAATGACGATGTGGTAGGCAGTTTTCTTCCTCTACCGCGCAGATAAAAAAATTATATTTTATTAAAATATATTTTATTTTCTTTTACTTTTTCATAATTTTTTATTAAATTTTTAGGATTTTATTTTGCCTTATTTTACTTTATAAATTCTATTTTATTTTAAGGTTAAAGTTAATTTTTTCTTTTATTTTACTTAATTTCATTTTATTTTGTTTTATATTTTTTTGTTAAATTTTTTGATTTCATTTAATTTTATTATTTTTGGCTGAAACTCAAATTTTAAATTTTATTTTGTTTGATTATTTAATTAAAGTTTAAAAAGTCTTCATTAAAAAATA
This sequence comes from Ceratitis rosa, assembly GCA_037013455.1. Lineage (NCBI taxonomy): Eukaryota > Metazoa > Arthropoda > Insecta > Diptera > Tephritidae > Ceratitis > Ceratitis rosa. Next base: position 26,849,890 of record JAWMAG010000012.1, read on the forward strand.
TGATATTTGCTCGAATTTATGAAAGAAAAATCCAAATTAAATGACCTGAAATAAAATTAATATAATTTCGAATTATTATAGTTAAATGAAACTAAACCAAATACTATTAATAATCTTTGCCATATATTTATAGCTTTTAATTTAGTAATTCAGTTGTTGTAACAGCCATTTAGTACTAATTAACGCCGCCTCCTCTACTAAATTTGTTGCTTTTGATCTTTAGCGCTTTCGACAAATATGGGCATACATTAATATACATATCTTTAGATTTACACATGAAAATTTATTCAAATTTTTTTACTTATAAACAAAAATATAAACACTCTTGCATACATTAAATATATTTTTTATGTTTTATCCATACACAAGTACGCGTCAAGCATAATAATTTGTAGCAACGAGCACCATTTGGATATGATATGTGTGTAAAATGTGCTCAAGCGCACAAGCAACGGCCGAAAGTGTGGTGAATACGAGATGCTCGTAAGTGTGTTGTTTTCATACTCAAATGGCACAATTGTCACCAGCTGATATAAGTCAGGATGGCCGAGTGGTCTAAGGCGCTGCGTTCAGGTCGCAGTCTACTCTGTAGGCGTGGGTTCGAATCCCACTTCTGACAAGAATTTATTTTTATTAGTGTTTTTTTTTAAATTTAATTATTTATTTTATTATTATTTTTTTTTATACTAATTGCATTTATTTTGCTTCGCATAATTAATATATTTTTTTATTTCATTTGAATTTTATTAAAAGCTATGAGAGTGTCCATAAACCACGAGGTCATATTAAAACAAAAGAAAAAATTTAATTCCATTTTAATCAATGCTTGAAGTGAAGGGAAGACCAATGTATGTATGTATATATTTATGTATGAATTTTAAAAACATACATATGTGTCACCACTAGAGGAAGGGCAACCGAAGAAAGAAGATGAATGAAACCAGAGAGAAGATCTTCATTAAAAAAGCTCCACAAGAGGACGTAGACCCGCTCACGCATTGCCATATAGAAAAAGTGAAAGCTCTGCATTCCTTGCTCTAGCTGCACAGCTTACCCAGTACAATGCATTATTGTCTTATGTAGGAATAGAAAAAAGGAAGAGCGAAGCAGCAGTAAGAGTAGAAGAAGCAGGAGCTCCCCAGTAACAACAATTAGACTCGAAACAAGCGACCGAAGATGCTTCAGATAACGGCCTGCCACTAATGTCGAGGGCACAAGACCTCCGTTATATTACAGTTTGCAGGACGGCAGTAGGAAGGGTTCAGCAACCATCGAGGAGAGTGAGTTAAGGTTATAGACCTCCGCTTTTAGACATATCCAAAGGAAGTAAGCAACGCGACACAGGCGGCTGGACAGAAGTACACAATAGCCGTTATCATCACTGGGCGAGAAACTTCCAGAAAGCAGCAAAATTCAAGACCAACTGAGAGAAACGAGCCCAATGGAGAGCATAGGGGGCACAGAACCTCACTTTCAAGAAAAGAAAAGATACAGAAACGAAGCATAGAAGACAGCGAGCTCTCGGCCCTCGCAGAGTTGGGACAACCTGATGGATGATACTCGTAGAAAACGGGTATTGTGAGATACCATCGCTATTCGAGAGGAGTATAAGTACTAAATCTACCAGAATACGAGCAGTTTGAGAGCCAGCTACTAAACGCCCAATTACTCAAAGCAAATTGACGAATGAACAATCGTTGATGAAATCCAAAACCAACGATCCAACCTTTAACGAAGTAAGAAATTACTAACACCAAGATGGTATTTGGTATCGCGGGGAGTTCTTGCAGCTAAAAACCCCCATCAAAGCGAAGTTCTTCAATATATCGCTAATTTGAACCTACGCTCCTCCGATGGAAAAGAAGGACCACGCGCGTTCTATGAGCGCTTAGAACGCTGCTGAGAGCTTCGCCGTCACGACGTTAACAACAAAATGGACAAAATAGGTATTTTCGGTGCAACTGACAGAATATTCAGCCTCCACGACGAAACATCCCCAAATGGGTCCAGGCTCATCGACTTCGCCGGGCCTCGTAAGATGGTAGTCTGTAATACAGTATTCCAGAACAAAAAAATTCATCAAGCTCCCAGCTGCGGCCGAAACGAAAATTGCGCAACCAAATTGTTCATGTTGTGATAGACGAAAAACACAAGAAAGGTTCGACGTCGAAAAACTGCAATCACAACAGACAGCTAAGCAGTTTTCTACTCGACTCGAGTTCTGCTTTCTGAAAGTAGTCATCCCCAAGTCGTAATAAGGGAATTCTGGAACGGTATGAGGAATGTCGATCGACACCAACGCAAGTGAGAGTCTGAAGAGTCCTAAAAACTTGAGAAGCTGGCCGACAGGTGTAATACTCGACAAATCTATGAAAAGTTGTGGCGACACACATACAGAAGGTTTCAAGGTAGGAGCATATTCATCTAGGAGCCAAGGAAGTCATCTGGTGGGCATACTGAGTTTATGGAGGGAACATTTCCCCCGCGTGCTGAATATCAGTAAAAATGTAAAGCCCGGTGATGGAATTCGCGAATAAGGAACCACTACAACAATAACAACAACAACGAATACCGATGATGACGAAAAAGATGTTCCATTTACGAGACTATTATGAAGTTCGTACAGGGATTGTCCGACTTAAAGACATTTAAAGCGACGGGAGCCGATGGTTTACCCGTCGAGCTATTTCCGATTTGCTATTTTGCAGGTAAAGTCATTATTGCTCTCCGATAAAAACCGTGGACAATGGGGAAAACAATTTTTCACAGGCTTCTCAATCGAGGTAAATTCTTTACCAGCCAAATCAGTCCCCATAGACAGGAACAGCTAGTAATCACTTGATGCAAGGTCCGGACTATAAATTGGATGCATAAGAACTTCCCAACTGAGCTCGTGGAGCTTCTGGCGAGTCACTATCCAGACGTTGTCCTGATGGAACAAAATTCCCCTCTTGTAAGCCAAAGATGTCATCACCTACTCGCGCGTTCAATTGCTGACAGTATATGTTCGAATTAAGAGTTTGGCCACAGGGGAGCAGCTCATAGTGTATGATTTTTCCCAATCCCACCAAACACACAACAAAGACCTTCCTCCTGACCGTCAATCCTGGCTTGGAGACCGTTTGTGCCGGCTCATTGTTCCTCGACCAGGAGAGAAATATTTTTGTTTGATGTTACTTTAAGTGATCCACTTTTCATCACAAATAATCTTTACGCATCAGAAATAGGTCGATTTTTTTACGATTCTACAGCGATTCGCAGATTCTAATAATGGATTACTTTTTACTAGACCGTGGATTTTGAAAAAAAATAGTCTCATAATTTCCAGGAGGTTGCATAAAAAGGTCAAACTAAACTATGTGCAAACACAAATATTTTTTCAGATGTTCATAGACCTCATGGCACATGCGGAAGCAACAACCCACAACATAAAATTTTGTTTATATTATTTTGCCAAAAAATATATATTTACCTCAAGGCACGTTTGCTACATTAATATTAAGGTAAATAAAAGCTGATTTTTGAACCATCGACTTTGTATTCAATCTCTACGCATTTCTGATTCAATTAGAGTGAAATTTAGATAACATGTCAGTGCGTACTCGTGGCAGAAGCTTCTGGAACACATGTAGATCAAATATATTTATATAAAAGTATATACGAAATTATATCAATATCACGGCCCACGTTTGGAAATGGATAAACACAGACACGTGTATTTTTTATCCATTAGAACTAAAAGAAATAAAAGGTAAGCAAAATTAAATTTGCTCAAAATATCTTGGGTTAATAAAAATGAAATCGAAAATTATGTAAAAAAAAAATATTTATTTAATATAAACGGAAATCGATTTTTTTGTCGCCTTAAAAAAACCAGTAATCAGTAATCGTATGCCTTTGAATACACGCAGATGTGCATTTACTTACGTTATATACGTCATTAAACATCACGTTCAAACCATCTAATTGCTGTGCTCATTAGTGTTTCTGTCCTTTACTTTAAACCTCTATTTGTTTTACTTATTGTAGCTAACTCGTTTCGTTCAAAAATCTTTCGTTTTAAAATTTCAAGTTCGCACAATAAATTTACGACAACTCGTACATACGTATGTATGTATTTTATTTCTTTATTTGCAAAATTTTTATTTTCTTCCCACCTTTGTTTTGCATTCAAATTTGTATTTTATTATTCTGCTCTAGTTTTTTGGGTCCTTTTTTTATTTTACACTTATTCGTACTTTTATGTCTGTCTTGTTACCTTGCTTTTTTATTATTATTCAAAATGGCTATAAAATTCCTTCAAGAACATTTACCTAAATGTTCCATAAAAGTTTTTTACGAATTTGAAACGAAGGTTAGCAATTAAAATAAAACGGAAAAATAATCACGATTTTATACTTTCTTTGGTTAAATTTTATTTTATTTGAATTAATTTTTGTATATTTTATATATATTTTTTTTATTTTTTATGTAATTTTATTTTTTTATTTAATTTATTTTATTTTATTTCATTTCATTATGTTTTATTTTATTTCATTTCATTTTATTTTATTTATTTTTAATTTTATTTTTTGAATTTATAAAAATTTATTTAATTTTATTATATTTAACTTAATTTATTTATATTATTTATTTTATTTATTTTTATTTTTATTTTATTTGATGTTAAATCATATAACCTTTTGTTTTAATTTATATTATTGTTTATATTTTATTTTTTTTTCATTTCATTTCTCCTCTTATCCAATATTATATTTTTTACCTTATTTAATTCTAACTAATTTTATTGAATTTTTTTAATATAATTTTCTTTTTTTTCTATTATTTAATTTTATTTTACATTATTTCACTTCGTTTTATTTTATTTTATATTTCATTTTTAATTTTTTATTTTATTTTATTCATTTAGTTTTTACTTATTTTATTTTATGTCATTTTATTATTTGTTTTTATTTAATTTAATTTTTAATAATTTATTTTATTTCATTTTAACCTCTTACTTATTTCATTCTGTTAAATTTAATCTAATTTTATATTTTTTTTTAATTTTATGTTATTTTATTTTTTAATTTTTATTTATTTTAATATATTTCAATTTAATTTAATTTAGTTTTATTTTGATTTCATTTTATTTTATATTTTATTTTTAATGTTTCATTATATTTTATTTATTTAGGTTTTACTTATTTTATTTTATTTCATTGCATTTTATTATTTGTTTTTATTTAATTTAATTGAATTATTTTATTTTATTTCATTTTTGCTTTTTATTTATTTCATTCTGTTCTATTTAACCTAATTTTATATATATTTTATTTTACGTTATATTATTTTATTTTATTCTATTTTTTAGTTTTTATTTATTTAATTTATTTTAATTTAGCTTAAGTTTGATTTTACTTTATTTTTCCATTTTATTTTGATTTATTATAATTTATATTTTATTTCATTTTTTATTTCATCATTTTTTTTACTTTATTTTATATTTTATTTCAAACTTAATTTAATTTATTTTTTTTTAATTGTACTTGTTTTTTCATTTTCTTTTATTTCAATATATCTTATTTGTTTTTATATAAATTTATTTTAATTAATATATTTTATTTTGTTACATTTTATTTCATTTTATTTATATTTTTAATTTAATTTATTTTATCTTTTATTTCCCTTTATTTTATTTTACTTTATTTTATTTCATTCTTTTTTACTTAATTTTTTTTGATTTATTTTATTTTTTTACTTTTATTTTATTTTAATTTAACTTGTTTTGCCCATTTTATTTTATTTCAAATTATCTTATTTATTTTTATGTAGTTTTATTTAGTTTTATTTTATATATTTTATTTTATTTCATTTTCATTGTTTTAATATATTTTAATTTATTTTACTTTACTTTATTTTATTTCTTTTTTTATTTTAATTAATTTTATTTTATTTTATTTATTTTTTATTTTATTTTATTTATTTTTCATTTTATATTATTTTAGTTTATTTCATATCAGACACATATGTGTAATGAATAATTGAAATTTTGCTAATTAAATAATTGCCCACAAGTTCGCTACTAAAGCGTAAATATTTATTTTTATAAAATTGCTTTATTTTGCCCACTCAATTGTAATTAACTTTTTTATTTATTTGCTAATAGAAAAAACCTAAATAAACAAATCGCCGTAACTTACAGAGGTTTATACATATCAGCATATGCTTCTTCAGCTGGTCTATTCTCAAAGGTATTATTAAAGGCAAAAAGAGTTTGAGGAGGAATAAAAACAATAACAAAAGCCATGTGTTTGCCATGCACGGTCTCAGTACCAGCTTTGGCTGTTTTTTTTTTTCAATATTTCCGTCACTGGTGGCGAGCTAACTGTTCACTGATTTGATATCTAATAGATAGCAGTTGCATTAAGTGGTTAGAGTCCATAAGTACGTACGCATGTAAGTCAAGCTAATGATAACGAATTATATTATTACTTCCATAAAATCTTAAAACTTTAAGCGTCAAAATTTAGATAAGAATGTTTACAACTAGTAAAACCGAGTACCGGGTACCTTGGGTAGACAGCTGTGCTCTACTATGTTCCATAGTACGTGTACTAAAGGAGAAAGTAGAATATATTTGCTAATTCGGTTCTTGAAATTTATGAAAATAATTCAGAATTTCATCGAAAAATCATACTTACTGACGACGCCCATCGGGCTCGGAAAGCCCAAGATTTATTGTTGAAAAGCCTCTCCATCTTCAACGTGTTACTGTTGTTTATGGTCCGACGGGGGCATTGGACCTTACTTTTCCGAAAATGTGTCTGAAGCAACTGTTATAGTGAATGGATTGCACTTGGTTGGTATTGATCTGGACTACATTTACTTTCAAAAAGACGGCGCTACGTGCACGCAAGTAACGAACCTATCGATATTTTAAGGGAAAAGTTAACGGATCGTGTTATCTATGGAAGAGGTGATCGCAATTAGCCACCAAGATCATGTGACTAACACCTTGTGACATCTTCCTTTGGGGTCACGTGAAAGATAAGGCCTAGACCAACAGACCAACGTCGATTCAAGACTTCAAAGTTGGAAATCTTGAAGCTATTAAGGGCATACAGCAGCCACTTTGCGAGGAAAATTTTATAAAAAGGATACGGTGCTGTGAGCATAGTCGAGGCGGCATTTTTAATGGCATATCTTCCTTTTTACATTAGAATAAATGTCCGATTATTTATCTTATAAATCCCGTCGCTAGAAACCACTTGAAAAAGGCTGGAAACCCAAAGAAGCTCGTTATATGGCTGCCACATGAGTTAACGAGAAAACACTTCATGGACCGAATATCCATCTGCGAAACGCTGCTGAATCCTAACAAAATGGACCAATTTATGGAACGTATGGTGACTGGTAATGAACAGTGGATCACTTACAATAACTTCAAATGAAAACGCTCGAGGTTGAAAGACAGCGAGCCAGCACAAACGGTCTCAAAGACAGGATTGACGGTCAGGAGAAAGATTTTGTTGTGTATTTGGTGGCATTGGCAAGGAATTATCCACAATGATCCATACGACTAAACTCTTAATTCAGACCTGTACTGTCACCAATTGAACCTTCTGAAAGAAGCATTGGTCCAGCTTTGGCCAACTCGAGGGGAATTATGTTTCATCAGGGCAATGCACATCCATAGTGACACGCCAGAAGTTCCGAAATCTTGGTTGTTGGGTTCTAATGCATTCACCTTATAGTCCGGTCCTCGCCCCAAGTGATGATTTGAGGGGTGAAAATGCGAAACTTATGAAAAATGATTATTTTTTCCAAGGGTTTTTATGAGCGAGGCATAAGGACTTTACCTTTAAAATGGCAAAAAGTTATCGAGCAAAATGGTGCATCTTTGACACAAATCGGATAAACAAAAATTCTAAAAATAATAATTTTAAGCCACAAAATTCCTATATCCAAAGAAATTCCCAAAAATCTTTCAAAAGAAAAAGTGCTTTAATAGTTTAATTAAAAATAAAATTTACAACAAAATGTCAACTGAAGACCGTAAACTGCGCTCGTCCGTCATTGCTATTTCACGTGCTGCTGCTGCTGCTGCTGCTGTTGTTGGTTGTTTTTCACTCAAGCGCTCGCCTATTTTGATTTTTATTTATTTTTCTTTTTTCTTATTTTAAAATTTTTGTACGCCTTTGTTGATTTAGAGCACATAAATTTTCCACAATTTTTGTATTTCTCATAATTTTTGTGTTATTGTGGGTACGTACGCTACTCCTTACTACGCTTCTTCCACTATATACGCACGTATCTACCTATGTTTGTTTGTTTGTTTGTTTGTTCATTTGTATGTATGCATAAATTACTAATTTTTGTTTTTGTAAAAAAGCTAATCTTGCCTTTTGATATTAATTTTTGCTTTTTGTTTACATTATTGCATATGAATTGTTGGTTTTGTATGTATATGTATGAGTATGTGTGCGTGTGTGTGTGTGCGCGCGCGCTTTAAAATAGAGAATATTTGATAATCATGAATTTTTTCATTTTAATTTATTGTCAAAATTCAAATTTATCGTTTATTCAACTTTTTCCTTTATGGTTTTGCTGAAGTCGTCTTGTGGGCAGTGATTAAAGCAAAATAGGAAAACAATAAAGCTATTTTTAATGCCAAAAATATTTAGGTGCATACCTATATGTATGTACATACATATGTATACGAGTATAGTATATATTTTATTTATTTTTTATTTTTGTTATACTATTTATGAGCTTACAGAAATTTTAAAAAATTATCATCGCCAAAATATAATTTTTTTTTTAATTTTTTTGTTTGTTTATAATTTTTGAAAATTAAAAAAAAAAATATTTTTTTTTTTAATTTTTTTTGGTTGGTACAAAACATTTGCATTTCCATAATTAATCCCAGTTTCTTTTTCATTTCCGCCTTACACTGTTATTTTTGTCATTTTTTTTTCTGTTGTTTACATATTTGCTGCTTCTTTAACGAAAACATATAATTTGTGTGGCATTAATTTTTCAAAAAAAAAAAAATGAAATCCCATAACTGTTCAGTTGTTTGTTCAATTGCCAAATGTAAAATTTATGTAATTTATTTTCTTGCCGCTTCCAAATTCAAGGTCGTTTCTTTTTATTCTCTTTAACAAACAATAAATTGGAAAATTATATAATTGTTGTTAGCTAGTTTGCATACAAAAATACATACAAACATACATACATATATAGTACGGTAAGCCTACTTAAAATTTTAAAAACTAAGCATATAGAGGGTTATACATTTCGTAATTTCAGAAGTACAGGGTTGTATTTTGACAGCTGTCAAATCTAAATGTCAAACCAAACATGTTTTGTTTTAGTTAATAGTCACACATTAATGAAAATGGATTATTTAGCATCCACAATGACTTTTAACTAAAACAAAACATGTTTGGTTTGGCATTTAGGTTTGACAGTTTAATTTGACAGATGTCAAAATACAACGCTGTGCTTCTGAAACCACAAAATGCATCCATTATCATGTGGGCTGGCCTGTTAAAACCTACTACAAAAATCGTGGTTCAAACGTGGCCACGTTTCGTGTTTTAAGAGGAGTTATGGTGCATAAATTGTCAAAATACTCAAGCATTTGATAAAATTTTAATGAGACTGGGTCGGTTACAGATATTGTAAGGCCTGCGCATCATCATTTTCCTCGTTTCACCTCAAATATCGCTACTATAAGTGGAAGTGCGGCCGAAGACCCGAAAGTTTCTATTCCTTGATATTCTCAAGAACTGGGACTTGAGGCAGCGACGAGGAACAATTCTTTCACGCGAGGGTACGCAAATAAGCAAAATTGTCGAATTTGGAGCTCCAGGAAACCACAAATAATTGTAGAAAGACAAATATGGCCAGAATGAAACGAAAGTAGTTCTCCTGATCTTATAAACCTAAAAAGAAAGGAGATATCTACAGTTATAGGTATTCTTATAGGGTATATTCTAATGGACAGGCACACAAAGAGGTTGGGCATAGTGTACTATCTAACGACATCTGTTGAAGGTGCAGAAAAGAAGAAGAACCTGACACCTAAAGGCACTTTCTATGCGAATGGCCCGCACTTTGCAGGAAGTCCATAGGTACCTAGTCGGCGACTGCTAAGCCTTCCAAACTGCACACATTAGTTCGATTAGTGGGTGAGGGTCAAAAGAGTCCTCAGTGGTACCACAATGGGTTCGCTTGGGGTCTAGATGAGCTGATGCCCGGCAGCTAGTACAACCAATCAACCATCTCTCTTCTTGGCGATGTCAAAGGGTCACCGAGATCGTGCGACTTTTTTTTGTTTATGCAGATAAATCTTCAACTCTTAATCACTTTTTAACCAACATCCGTCAAGTTATGGCTAAGATGCTGACCAATATGAACCTAAAGGTGATCGAAAACACCCTCAAACGGCTCAAAGTTCGCAAAAATTCGCTGGGCGGTCATATGATGCCAAAGTTGAAACATTTTTATAAAACAAAAATTTCATGAAAAAAAAATATTAAAATTTTTTTTTAAATTTATTTTCGATACCGCAAAATGAATAACCCGGTATGCGGAGGCTCACATAATATAATGTAAGGGCTCTTATTATTACATATTAATTACAAAGCACTTGCATACATTATTACATATTTATATGTAAATTTACTGTATGTTTAAATTTTGTTTACGAACTATGGTAAGTAAAATAAGAAAATTTTAATCGGTTTGCGGTTTCTCATTATTTGTTATTATTATTATTTGACAAAATAGGCTGGAAGTGCGTCGACGAATACATACATATGTATGTATAATATGGCATATTCAATCATCACTCGTACATATTGACATATATAGAATTTCGTATTGTATTTTAGTACTTGTGAAGGTCAATTGTACAATGAATTTACTGGTGATCTATTGTATTTCAAAAGCGCTTTTCCTATTTATGAATGAATAAATGCAATTCATTTGTAATGCGATTAAATTAATTTAATCGAATTTTGAAAATTCTTTGTATTACGAATCCAATTAGTATATTTTTCTCGGCTGGAAGCGAGCATTAGATACTCTAGACTTAGTGAAGCGGAGGGTGGAATGTAAAAAGTCCGCTATATGAGACAAAAGCGGAATTATTGTCCGATTGCTTCCATGTTCGGTTCAGTTTCATACCAGATCATATATTGATCCAGTAAAAGTTTCGTTCGGTTTTTATCTAAGAGATGGCATTATTGTTCATAGTACTAGTGTTACGTGTCGCATCATGTCATACTATACGACGCTTTAAACGTGTTTATTCACGCTAAAAGTTTGTCTTCGACAGTTTTTCGATTGATTTATTCAGTACGTTGTGAGCGCTCGTCAAAGATAGAGAGAGATAGCAAAGAGAAAATTCGCTATATTTTACAATTTTTCTTCGATCAAGGCGAAAAAGCAGCCAAAACGGCTGAAAAAATTAATTTAGTTTATGGGCTCCACGTCGAGAGGCCTGTCGTCGAAAATTGCGATAAAATCATGGAAATGGTGGAAACAGACCGTCACGTTGGTGGGATTGGCAAGTAATCATCTACTACGAGCTGCTCTCCTATGGCCAAACGCTCAATTCGGCCCTCTACTGCCAACAACTGGACCGCTTGAAGGCAGCACTCATCCAGAAGAGGCCATCTTTGATCAACAAAGGCCGAATTGTGTTCCATCAGGACAACGCCAGGTCACACACGTCTTTGGTGACGCGCCAGAAGCTCCAGAAGCTCGGGTGGGAGGTCCTAATGCTCCCACCTAATAGTCCGGACCTGGCACCAAGTGATTACCATCTTTTCCTGTCCGTGGCGAACGCGTTTAATGGTGAGAAGTTGGCCTCTAGAGAGGCCTGTGAAAATTGGCTCTCCGTGTTTTTTGCCAATAGGGACGCAGTCTTCTACGAGAAGGGTATAATGAAGTTGGTATCTCGTTGGCAAGAAGTTTACGAAAAAAACGGCGCATATTTGACTTAAATCGGACAAATGTACAAAAATCAATAAAAAACCGAACGAACTGTTTACTTGATCTAATATGTATATATATATTTTATGTCAGACCCATGAGATATCCCGCAAAAAAATTCAGTTTGAACAAATTTTCTAAGCCTAGTCACAACAACATATTCGGATTGAGGCTTCGTTGAATAATTGCAGCGCCGATCTTGAAGCAAGCGACTCGCTCTACATATATATGCAAAATTTAAACCTACTATTCTAACGAGACTTGGAGCCCGCCCCCTAGAAATCAACTTCAATAAAAAGGAATCAGATCGGTCAGTCCAAAAACAAAAATACCTAGTTGGTATGATGAGGATTGTCGTGGCGTAGTGGAAAGAGACAATCCTGCCTGCTTTGCAATGTTACGATCGACCAGTACACGGGCGAGGTGGGGTATAGATACCGAGAAGGAAGCAAGATGCATGTGCAGACAAAGAAATAGAGACTGATATTCGTGATTAAAAAGAGCTTGAGAAGCTGGCAGATAGAGGTAATGGTCGAAAAATCTACAAAAAGAGGCAACGACTTACAGAGGGTTTCAAGCACACTCTTTTACCCCAGACCCAGAGAGGTAATCTAGGGACTGGTGCTCAGAGTATACTGAATTTACGGAGAGTAAACTTCACCAGGCTGCTGAATGGCAGTAAAAATGGAACACCAGGCGATGGCGTATCCGATTAAACAATCGATGATTATGGAACAGTTGTTTCATGTCTTCTACATATTACATACTATACTCGTAAGCGATTAAATCCCTCTGTCAACAAACTGGCTGGTGAAACCAGGTCGCTCTGCACCTGATTCTTCCAACGTAGTGGAGGTCTGTCTCTTCCTCTGCTTCCGCCGGCGGGTATTCGGACGACATGACCTAGCCAGTGTAGCCACTGTCTCTTCATTCACTTAACTACGTCAATGTGGTTGATAAATCCACCATTAACCAGATATTCACTATGCGCTAAATCTTGGTAAAACCTCGTGAAAAGAAGATCAACTCACACCATCCCTTCTTTGAATTTAAAGCAACCTTCTATCTGCAAAACTTATACGGTCATATAAACTGACGTGAACCCCGTAAATTGTCGAACTCAGCAATTAAATCTCTAATTTATTTTTTCCTCAAAAGTGAACTTGCAGCACTCCAGTAGAATACACGTACATAAATAATTTTATTGAAAGTACTAATTTTATCATAAAAATTTACTTTGTATGCATTTTTATTATTGATTTCAATGTTAATATTCAATAAATTACGTCCGAAGGGATGCTAAAAGTGTCATTAATCACGAGTGATTCATTTCCAAGCGCAAAAACTGAAAAGGGAACAGATATATTGAAGAAGCAATGATGAGAGAAAAATCTTAATAATGTTTTAGAAAAGGTGTACTTTCAGTAGTTACTGATGTGAAGCGACTTCAAAGAATGGTAGACTTAGCGAAAGTGATCTTAAAACTGTATTCAAACTCATACTTTCAGAAATTGTTATTACTTTTATGAGGGTTACTTTTTATATTTCGGGATTAGAGAACATTTATCAACGAAAATCGTTTTATTGTTTTTCAAAATATTCTCCATTAAGATTTATAGACTTTTGTGTGCGTTTGAACCAATTTACGAGGCATTTTTGTCACTTTGAGCGGGATATCTCCAAAACATGCATTAAGCGCCTCTTAAGGTGTCGAAAAACGTTGAACTCTCATTTATTTTTTTTTACTCTCGGGAAGAAAAATAAGTCATTCGGTGCCAAGACGGGACTATACGGTGGCTGACTCATTAAGTCGATATTTTGGGTGCTCAAGAATGCAGTTGTTTGTTTCAGTCGATGCTCGATGCTCGAGAGCTCGCGACCACGACAATGGTGAAGAGAGATCCCTCTTCGGCAGCTGGTTTCATTATTTCTTAAAAAACAGCTCCATTTGCCTGGAAGTGTTTCGTGCGCCTACAACTTTTTTTGGATTTGACTCATCTTTAAACACCCATAAGATCGACTAGATTCTGTAATATTTCTTCGATAAAGGCGAAAACCCAAGTCAGGCAGCTTATGGTCGCGATACTGCAACAGCCAATCACGCACCATTTTGTTTCCGTCCATTTAGTTCCGATAATTTTGATCTAAAATATGCTCCACGGTGCTCAATTGTCGATAATGTCGATACCATAAGACAAATCGCCGAATCTGCCCATCATGCCAGCACTACTTCGATTGCACAGGAGCTAAACTTTGCCCAAAAAGCAGTTTGGAACCACTTGAGAAGGGCTGGATACAAACAGAAGCTCAATATATGTATGAGTGCCACATGAATTAACGAGAAAAAGCCTCATGGACCGAAACGCTGCAGAGCCGTGACAAAATCGTTTCATTTCTGTTACGTATCATCACTGGTGATGAAAAGTGAACCACTTACAGCGACGTCAAATGAAAACGTTCTTGGTTAAAGGGCAGTGAGCCGGCACAAATGGTCTCCAAGTTAGGATTGCCGACCAGGAGGAAGTATTTATTGTATGTTTAGTGGTATTAGCAAGGAATCATAAACAATGAAAACAATAAACGCTGGTTCCCTACGACCAAACTCTTAATTCGGAACTGTACTGTCAGCATTTGGACCGTCTGAAGGAAGCAACCGCTCAGAAGCGCACAACTTTGCCCAACAGAAGGAGAATTGTGATTCGCCATACTACAAACATCGATAATGACTCGCAGAAGCTCCGAGAGTTTCTTCATTCACCTAGTTCGGTACTCGCACCGAGTGATTACTATCTGTTCCTACCTTTGGCGAATGATTCGGCTGGTGAAGAATTAGCCTCAAAAGAAACAACTCCCTTGCCAATAGGGACAAGGTCTTCTATGAGAAAGGCATAATGACATTACCTTCAATTGCCCAGGAAAACAATACGTACTATGGTAAATAAAGCCTTCAATTTAATACAAAAGTAATGGATTAGTTTTTACTATACCAACGTATATATAGATATACATATAGATTTCTCTAACATCATTCCAATAACAATAATATTTGTAGAACGGTCGGATGTCATTATGTTCTATAAATAGTAGATAGTTTTTCCGCTCTGACGGGATTTCGTAAACATTAAAATGAACTTAAGAAGGACTTCCAATATGCCTGAATCCATTTTTGCGAATAATTTTGAAGCATTTTATTAAGGAAACTTTCGCTGGGTATTAAAAAATCGATTGTATTTGCCGCTATAGCCGACTGGCTGTTGATCCGAGGGACTGATAAGAATTTCGAGCATATTTCTGATATAAAAAACAGTTCGGAAAAATCTATTAGCCATTCGGAGACAGTTTAAAATTCTAGATCCACTCATTCGTAGATCTTTTGCGATTTCTAAAGTAATTTTGGAAAAAGTTTAAAGCAAAACTTCAACTGAATTTAGTAAATATTGCACTTTTGAATAGAGTTACCATTTCAATTTAAGTATTTTTGGGAGGATTTTGTTTCTGAGATTTAAAAAAAAATGCTACTATTTTCGATCTCACATCTAACCGATTCTATAGAGAGAGAGAAAAATTGCAACCACGAAATTTTGTATGTAAATATATGTGAGCATTTTTCAAAATTTTTTCCGCAGGAAATTCACAAAAACAAACCATATGTACATACTTATTGCTTATACAAAAGAAAAATTTGCACATCCAATAATAATTAAAATGGCATCTGTTTAATGTGTATGCCGATTAAAAATGAGGATGGAAAAACTTGCAAAAATAAGCGACCAGAAAAGGAAATATAAATATGCATATGTATAAATGTTTAAGTATACGTATATATGCATATATCTTTAAGTATACATACATATAACCACAAAAGTACTTTTGGCCAAGAAAAATAATATGTACCTACAAAGCAAATGTGCAAATAAATATATGTTCAAAACATCTATACATATGTATGTGTGTATATGTATATTTCCATAATAAATATAAAATTTGAAACTCACCAGCCACGCGTATATAAACAAAAGATCACCAAAAAAAAAAAGTATTCATACATCGAGATGTGGTATGAAATATATGTATATGTACATATTTCTTCACTTCAAATTTGTTGGAAAAACAGAAAACATTTCAAAAAATAGCACATTTCGATCAAGTTTCAAACACTTTGGAATATATGTATTTATTTATTTTTTTATTTTATTTTCTTTTTTATAATTTTTTTTAAATTTTTTTCCTCCAAAATATGTATTGCACTTGAACTTTTCCACAAGCGCAAAGTCAACTGAATATTCATTATGCACGCGCTACGCGCAGCAGCGGCAGCAAGCGTGTGGTGGCAGAAAAATGTTTGCCATTTGTTAACGCAACTTTGAAAAACTGTATCGACATTAAGTAAACCACACAAACATTTTTCGTTTTCTCCCCCCCCACACTTTCAAAGCCAAATTGCTACTTTATTAATAGATAAATGAAATTGTATTTCACGCTGTGGAAAATATGGAAAATGTAAAATTCCACTTGGTGGAAAATACTGAAAAATTAATCAAAATTTAAAAAAATTATTTTTATTGAAAGGTTGGTTTTGAAAATATGTAAATGTGTTCAAAAAATTTGGGTAATACTTTTTTCTTTAAACATTAGTAAAAAAAATGAATTCTTTTTATTTAGTCTTCATCTTTTCGCCACCAAATTTAATATTTTATTGTTTTATTACATTTTTGTTAATTTCAATTAACATTTTTGTTACCCTACAATAACTCATTCGCCCTGTTGGTCCACTCTTAACGTGAAATATAATATTTAAAGATTTATTTGAAAGTTTATTTCAATATTTTATTGATTTTTTTATTTTAAACACGAGAACAAAAATGAAATTAACAAAAAAAAATTTGCAATTTGCATTTTATACTTTTAAATTACTTTTTCTTTTGCGCAAAACTCTATCTCCGTCACTTTTGTTATCGCGTTTGGATTTTTAAACAATTTGTATTCATTAACTTTTTAACGTGTTTGTTTTTTTCTTGCTTAAAATTCACATGTTTTTCGATTTCAAAAATATACTCGCAATTCTGCGCGCGTCTGAGCACAAATCGAAGTGCCGCCGCGTCCGTTCACGAATCATATACAACTGTTCCGTTCCGCTTATAAATGCGCACTGCTCTAGTCGGTGTGGCGTCTGAGTGATCCAACTGCAGCCGAGCGGCGCTGCTTCGAGCCACACGAACGCCATTACGCTCCGAATGTTTACAAAATTTTTGTGTTTTCGTTTTTGTTTTTGGCGGCATGCTAGGCGTTCGCACACTCAATGCGGATCGCCTTCGTTTTGGCGTTTACTCGCTGACCGTGGTGAATGCATTTCGTTCGCTTGTAGCTTGCATTATTAGCGCGCTCAGTAATTTTGGAATGCTTTTCAACGCTCTTCACTTTAGTGTTAACTATTTGGCCAAGTTGACTTTGTAGTGCGTTTTCGAGAGACTCATTATATGGTTTCGTATAGCCATACACTGTAGCTCTTCCTTACTTGTCTTACATTGGCGCTTGGTTAAAGAAAAAAAATTAAAACCTAAAATAAATGCCAGCACGGAGAGCATTAGCAGATATTTGTGTAGCGTTGCCACATTTTTTGAAATTTATTTATAGGCACGCTTACGAGGTTAAAGCCGAGTCAACGGTAGTCGAGTGAAGCCAGTAGCTTTCCACACCTAATCTTTTCAACGAAGTGGTGGTCTTCTGCTGCCATCGGAGGATACTTTAAGGCTGTTGTGTTGTTGCCTATGACATGACCTAGGAAACCTAGCTATTGTCCCTAAATTAGCGAAATGATGTCAATATTTTCGTATATCTCGTACAGCAGTGCTCTTGCAAAACCTCCAAGCGCCTTCAATCTTTCTTTCGAACTCGTCGGACGTTCTCATCTTCAACTCTTCTGTACTATATAGCAGAACGGGAATATTGATAATTATTCTGCGTTGAAATTCGAAAGTCCACGATAAATTCGGCGTTTGGTGTTTTTCCAGGCCTGAAACTAACTGGCAAGCCCCAACCAGTTCAACTTCTACCATCTTTATTCCCGATAAGACTATAAATTCGATATTGGGAAGGCTGCGAGTTGAGTCTCCCGTTTTGTGGATTGGGTAGGGCACACTTAGGTTCCAATCGTTAGGCATGCCTTCGTCCAACCATATTCCGCAAGGACACTGATGCCTTCCCTTTGCCAATTTGTCGCCGCAATATTTGAAAAGCTCGGCCGGTAAGCCAACGGCTCCCGCTGCTTTGATATTATTAAGCGAGCTACCGCTATCCGAACGTTTTAGATCTGCCGGGTATTGGCACGTTTTTTCGCTATCGGCTAATATACCTGCTCACTTCAAAAACGCAGTATACTCTAAGCAACATCTTTGGGTCTTTAAAGTATCTGTAAGTCCAACATTTTCAAGAAATTTCCCTGTTACCCATCTCCTCAAGCTCTTCGTATCTAGGGATTTAGCTCTTTTTCCTGCAAATGCGTCTCACTTATCTCTTCGACTCTCGGTACCTCTGCTACTATCTTCCGCTGTGTTGCAAGGTAGATAATATTTTTTCATCCCACTACGAGATGGAACAAGCTCTTCTTTTGTACTTGGCGAAAAAAAATATATTTCGTTTACTAGCTAACTTAAAATGTCACACAGTTCTTTTATATCAAGTGAGTGGTGAGTACTCTCTGATAACAAGTGTGCAAGTTGAGCAAAAACCAGATGGCCATTGCATGTTTTTGGGTCGGAACATCCTTGTGTTTATTGGCGAGCCTGCTTTGTTGCACAAAGGCGGGTGCATGTTTTTGCTGCTACGTAGTATATAGTGGTTTCGTCTCGGTGTTAGGTCCTTAAAGGACTTTCCATCTGTTGTTACACAAAACCATTCTTCAGGCACTGGCGAAGTCGATCAGCCTTAACATATTTGGAGATGTTCCACCATGATGCTGAAACTGATGTCAAAGTCACCAATTATAATTGCGACATCATGACGAGGGTCCTTTTGCTTATATTTTCCTTTCCTTCCAACGACGTGTGGGCAGAAATCATTGAAAGTGGTATTCATCCGCCGGGAACTCGGCGAGTAAGTTTCTCTTCCACCACGAATTCGAAAAACCAAATTTGCGCTCCTTTGTGTGATCGCTGGTGTAGATTTTACAAAGACCATCTTCTTCTTCTATGCCCGTCCCATCCCTTACACTTATTGGCGCAGATGTCAGCCATAATTTCCACGAGAACATCAGTAGCTGATCAGCGACCCTTTCATTGGAACACAACCTCGCTACTCTATCAGGCTTAGATTTTGAACACCTCTCACCTCAAGATCAATGCTCGTTCACAGCCCGCATCTCAGGTATGAACACACGCTGCAAAAAGAAATCTGTTGAACTCTTATATCGAATATACCTGAGTGGCTCCATTAAAGCTCTTTGCCAATAAAACGTGACCCAGGGCTCCGCGCGGGTTGTTTACCAAATCTGGCATAAGGGTTGCTCATGGTTCAAGGTTATCCGGGGAGGAATTTGAAAAAGTCTTGCAATCATAAGACTACAATTCAGCAGCTACTACAGCTAGTGCCTTCCAATATAAGAATCGTGATGTTTGTCTGGAAGAGCAGAAAAAGTTCTCTTCTTCTAGATCAGCTGTTGCATATCAAAATCCGTCGTGGTTACCGCGAAACCGATAAATTTTTGTCTTTTCACCGTCTAACGAGTTGGGATAACTTCACAAAAGATTTTTTTATTAATATTAAAAACTCAGAAACAATCATGAGTTTTACAAAAATTACTCGTATAAACATACATATTCATATGTACATACCTGTACGTGTATGTATTGATTTTCGAACAAAGAACCAAAATATAGTTCCAAAACGTAAATAAATTCTATGAAATGAAATATATTAATTAATTTAAAAATAAAGCCAAAAATAAAGCGTTGAAATCATGGAACGCCATTTACATACATACTCGTAGATACCTATATAGGTATATACCTATATACGTAGATTTAAATGCAAAAAGAGGGCCCCAAATCAATAGATTGATTTTAAATATGACTGAATTAATGGTAGACGCCTACGATGCTAAATTGTTTTTAAGAAAATAAATATGTACCTATGTGCGGGTCTGGATTAAAAACAAAATGTATACAAAAAAATATAAACAAATAAATTTTAAAAATAAAAAAAATCTTGATTTTTCCAGTCACTGCAGGGGTCGGAAGTTCGCAGTTTTTTTTTCAAATCTTTTAATTAATAAATTAAAAAAAAAGAAATAATAACAACAAACCATATTTGAACTGCAAACAAATTTAGAAAAATTTCATACATAATACATACATACGTAGCTATATATTTATGTATTGTAGTATACATAGTTGTACATATGTACTTATATACATACATAAATATATGTAAGTATTTTTTATATCATAAAAATTGTGATTTATTGTATGTTTGTGTATAACATATCGCCGAAATCAGTAAACAAGAGGGAGGCGTGACTTTAAATCATGTTGTTGTATTTTTGTTATTTATTGATTATTTCTTATTTAAGTATTTTTTTTTCTATTTTTCTTTCTTATTTTTTTTGCCAATCACTTCAAGTCGTCCACCTAAATTTAGCCAATTTGGCTTTGAACTTGAAATAAGAAGTTCATTCACACGATTTATTTTTAGCAAAACAAAAAAAAAATGTAGTAGTCAATACATACATACATACATATGTATACACGCAGACGCCATAAAAAATTGAATTGTTATGGATTTATCAGAAATTAAGTGGCAAAAGTTAAGCCAATAAAATCGAAAATAAAGGGTTATATACATACATACATATATACATATATATATACATATATTTATGTAGATAGTTATGTATGCAAATCTAGGCTATTTGTATGTATATATTTTAAAAGTTCACATAAAATTGAGGTCGAACTAAATATAGCACAACAAATTTGATAATAACATAAATAATATCCCCCCAGGGGGGGAAGGAAGATTCATATTCTCAACAACAGAAAAAAAAAAAGAAAAAACACGTAGATAGAAACTCGAATTAGGCAATATCACTATTTAATTCATGAATTAGAAATTAAAATTAGAAAAATAAAATACTCAATAGAGATTCTAAATTTTTAAATAAAATATCAAGCGAGCTTCAGAGTCACTCTAATCAACTGGAGCATAAGCCCCGTGAATACATAGAATAAATAAAACAGAAAAATGGAAAAATTTAAATTTTTTCAATTAAAATATCTGTCTAGCAAAAAGTTATCCATTATTTTCGCAATAGATAGCTTTGGTGATCTGTCTCTTTCGTTTTATAAGTGCGATTGGATTACGCTAGATGGCGCTGGAAAGATGATATTTTGTACTAAAAAACACGGTGGGAGAAGTATTGATCACTTAACTGTACTACTTGAGCGCATGTCAAAGATGGACGCCAGTAAAGAGAAAATACACTAGATTCTACAATTATTCTTTCAAAAAGGCGAAAACACGAAAATGTGAATGTGTTTATGGACCCGATACTGTGAGACTAAATCTTGTACAATTTCGGTTTCGTCGCTTTCGTTTCGGTAATTCTGATGTAAAAGTGGAAGGCCAAAGTGGAAAAAAAAGAAAATAATGGAAATCGTCGAGTCTAACCGTCATGCGGGCACTGTTTCGATTGTCCAGAAATTAAACATTGTACAAAAAACAGTTTGGATCCACTTGAAAAAGGCTCAGACGGTCTCCAAGCCACGAGGAAGATTTTATTGTGTGTTTGGTGGTATTGACAAGGAGTCATATAGATCATAGTATGCTGCTCCCCTACTACCATACTCGTAATTCGAACCTGTAACATCAGCAATTGGACCATCTGAAGGAAGCTATCGCACAGCTTGGGCCAACAGGATTGGAATAGTGTTTCATCAGGACAATGATAGACCACACACCCTGATGGTGACTCACCAGAAGCTCCGAAAGCTTGGTTGGGAGGCTTTTATGGATTCATATTAAAGTCCGGACCTCGCACCAAGTAATTACCATCTAAGGCTTCCAATGGGGAATGATTTTCCTTGTAAAGAAATGACCTGAAGAGAAGCCTATGACAATAGATTGTCTCCCTTAAATGAAATTCCTTTAAATCCTCTCAACCCCATGATAATAAAAATACAATAGTTAGACAAGATATAGCCACAGAAATGGCACCGTCACCGTCAGAGATAAGATGTTCTTTCGAATCGTGAGAAAATTTGACATTTTACATTGGTGGCTTTCATGTTTCATTTTCTTCTCCCAACGTTTGTGCGGCTGCGAGCGGGTGTCTGCTTGGAAGCAAGCAGCTTGCTATATAAATGTGTTTCAACTAATGCCCTTCTCTCTCCATCCTTTTTCTGACGAGGCTGCGCATTAGATTTGGATACCGCCACGGAAAAATTGGCTCAAATGAGGCATCCGAGGCATCTTTTAATGTGCCGAAGCTGATCGACTTCGACGGAACCCGCAATATGGGTATCTGTTATACCAGATTCCGATATAAAATAAAATCCATCAAGCTACTCGGCTGTCACCATATCGAAAGACTATAAATCAGAAGGATTCTATTGTGATAAACGGAAGAAATGTCCGTCTTAGATGTGCGTACTCTTCGAGGTTCTAACATAGACTCGGACCTATATCTTGCTGCAGCCATCACACGTATCCGCCTATGTGCGGAAAAGAACCCGCTTCAACAAACATAGGGAAGATTTATTGTCTAACAGGTGCTGTCAAGACTTGACCTCCTGTGCTCTCTTTTTTAAATGGAAATTTATTTATTGGATCTGCTTACTTAAGCTTAAGAACTCGACAGACTTGTGCGGTTTGCTGGACAGGATAAAACGATAAAACGTTCCTTAGGTGACTCAGATGATTTTGCAGTTTCCACGAGTAATTTTTCCAAGTATTTGTTTTTTCTGAGTTTACCATTCATATTTGAAGGTCTCTGTGTATACGTTTATGGTATTCTCGTTGCGGTATAAAATTTCTAAAGAAATCTCAAGATCTCTACATAGATGGCACGATCTTAATTGACGCACCTCAATGTGTAACAAAAAGACTGCCTGTCTTCCGACGTTCGATCGCTGGCCGACCAGGTTTAATGCTCAGAAATTCTATGAAAAGGTGGGCAACTTACTGAAGGTTTCAAGACCTGAGCATACTCACGTAGAAATCAAAAAGGTAATCTGTTCAGAGACGTCCACCGCATACTGACTTTATAGAGGAATCAATTCGCCAGCCTGCTAAGTGGCAGTGATCGATGATGATGGAAAAAATTTCCATTACTTAACTATGATTTTAAAGGAAAACAAAGCGATGGGAGCCGATGGTTTACCGGCTGAGCGATTAAAATATAGCGCCGAAAGACTGACAAGGTGCATGTACGAGTATCAGCTTCTTTGAGGAATTTGGCTAGGCGAAAGCATGCCCAACTTTTGGAACCTAAGTGTATTATACCCACTCCTCCTCAACCTCCTCATTTCATTTCGTCTATAAAAAAAACCAGCCTCAACAACACAGTCAGCCTGGAAATGCCTCGCATTGAACGGCGTGGACAATTGAAAAGTCGCAAGTCGCCCATCATTTCTACTACTTTTTTTATGGTACAGAAGCTTGGACGTTGTCAACTTCGGCTTTAAAAGTCTCCATAGGAAACGTTTTGTGGGAAAGTTATGATCCTCTGCGTATGGACGATTACCGCAGTTAATGGATCGATAAGCTGTATGTGATGTTCGACAACACTGACATAATAATTGGCGCTTTATTACCGCTGAAGCGATTTTCGGCCGATTTCCTTTTCCGATTTCTACTTTTCCATCCGAACGGATGATGGATTTTTATGTGGAGCTTTTTAATTCATGTCAGAAATACTTGTAAACTGGGAACTCGAACTCTGCTCGTCAGAATGGCAGTACTCATTGTTAACCACTTGGATATCGAGGACATAGTTCAGCCAATTAGTAGACAGTGGCTGCGCTGGGTAGGTAATTTCGTTCGTGGGTATGAAAACACTCCACTCGATGCAATACCCACCGGTGAAAGTGGCGTCTCCACTTCCACGCCGTACTCTGGGCGAAGGATCGGCTGGAGAAGGACCTGGCTTTCCTTCGTGTTTCGAAGAGAGAGAGAAAAAAAACTCAGAGAAAGAGGGAAGAAACTACATAAAATGCAAATGCTCTATCAGCTGTTCACAGTACACTCAAGCATAAAAAGAAGGTATTCAAATATTACAAATTAATTCTAATTTATGCTAGTTCTATTGAAAGTGCATACACAATTAACGAATAACAGTAATGAGAAGTTGTATTGAACGATTTTTTAATTATGGGTGGTATATTAATATTCATAGATAAAAATTTTATATCGCAATAAAACTGATTTTTATTGTTCATTTAAAAATGTACATATGTATGTACATATGTATATAGGTATGTATGTATGTTGTATATATTGTGTATTTTTGCAAATTTTTTTTTTTTTATTATCCTATTAATATTTTTGTTGGTTTTTGTTTTTTTTTTTTGTTGTCATAGCATTTATCGCCACTTTAACAATTAATAGTGTTGACCACCACCGCCGCCACCGCCAACGTGTTGCCTTTGATGAGAAAAGAACAACCGCCAATGCCGACACAATTAAACTAACTGGACAAATTGTAAAAATTGTGTTAGCAAAATGATGATTAATGTTCGCAAATCGCATTTTTTCATTTAAATCAAAATTGTTGTTGTTGTTGCTATTACTATTGTTGCACTTTGTTGGCGCTCAAGACATTCATTGAACGATTTATCAATATTTTGTTAAGTGCTTCAAATATATACATACGTACATATGTATGTATATACATATGTATTCAATATAAATATACTTTGATACATGCATATATACATATATGTAGATTTGTATTTGTAAGTATGCATATACATATTTTTATCTCCATACATACCTTCGCCTGCCCACTACAGTTGACCTATATTTTTTCGTGCGGGTACAAATAGTTAAATATTTGCGTATGTAGGTACTCATTTTATTACTTAAATAAAATGTAAACAAATAAATTTGCTTTTCCACTAACAATTGCCGAGAATTTCACTTAGAGTTTACAGGTATGTACGAGTTTGTAGTGGCTGCGAGTGAATGGCGAGTGTGAGAGAGTGAAGTCGGCTGCTGTTGATAGTGCACAAAGGCTATAAATATATTGTAATATGAAAATAATCATTATTGCGTTTTAAAATATTTAATATGCTCAAACATACCCACATATATGAATGTACATATGTATATTAGTACAAAATAACATTTTTTCATATATCAAAAAAAAAAAAACAAAAATGTGCGCGCTGACTTTTCGATGTCAATTCAAAATCATCAATCACAATTTTATGTGCGTAGCCGTCGGCTAATTGCAACAATTGCTACTTGCAACAACAACAACAAGAATGTGACTTTAGTCGCAGCGAAACCTAATTTCATAGTGCAATTTATCATTACGTTTGTGAAAAAGTCACTCCAAGCCAGATTAA
Organism: Ceratitis rosa; assembly: GCA_037013455.1. Classification (NCBI taxonomy): domain Eukaryota; kingdom Metazoa; phylum Arthropoda; class Insecta; order Diptera; family Tephritidae; genus Ceratitis; species Ceratitis rosa. Next base: position 26,875,440 of record JAWMAG010000012.1, read on the forward strand.
CAGCTCGACTGACACTCTATTAGTGTGACATAGCCAACACACACACACATACATATGTATGTATCTATATATAACTATCTTTATGCACATTCAAAAAATATGTAGATTCTTAAAAAAAAAACAACAAATTTAAAAAATATGTAAATTCTTTAAAAACCTTCTCTGGCAATAATATTGAGTGCAAAAAAATAAAATAAATTAATAAAAAATAATAATAATTTAAAAAAGTAATTTAATGCAATCATTCATACATATGTATATATGTACATTTTATATTTTTATCAACATTCTCTAGTGACCCCTGTAGACATGTAAATTAACGCAGCTACATACATTAAAAAATAAAAAAATTTTAAAAATAATATTGCAAAATATATATTATTAAAGTATGAAATTTAATTATTTTTCATAAATTTTTATTAGCGACCAGTTCATTATTATTTAAATATAAATATAAAAAAAAATTTTTTTTCGCTAAGAAATTTTATTAAAATATAAAAATAAAGCCTAAGTCGCATCGATCCTGCCAGGAGTCGAACCTGGAATCTTCTGATCCGTAGTCAGACGCGTTATCCATTGCGCCACAGGACCGTGTGATTTCAAATGGCTGAGTGGCGTATTTCACCACAGCTTGTGAGCATAGGTGTGTGTGTTTGTATGTATGTATGTACATACGAAACTCTTCTATTGGATTTTTTTCTTTGCGCACGTTGATAAAGAAGGTATGGGAAAAATGTAAATTTCAAACAAAAGCTAGTTTAAATACCAATTTATTTTATAAGAATATGTAAATAAATAATTAGTTTTTAAAAATATAAATAAAATAAAATAAAATAAATTAATATAAAATAAAATAAATTAAAATAATATAAAATGAAATGAAATAAAATAAAATAAAATAAAATAAAATAAAATAAAATAAAATAAAATAAAATAAAATAAAATAAAGTAAAATAAAATAAAATAAAATAAATAAAATAAAATAAAATAAAATAAAATAAAATAAAATAAAATAAAATAAAATAAAATAAAATAAAATAAAATAAAATAAAATAAAATAAAATAAAATAAAATAAAATAAAATAAAATAAAATAAAATAAAATAAAATAAAATAAAACAAAATAAAATAAAATAAAATAAAATGGGATAAAATAAAATAAATAAAATAAAATAATATAAAATGAAATAATAGAAGTAAAATAAAATAATATAAAATACAATAAAATAAAATATAATAAAATAAAATAAAGTAAAATAAAATAAAATAAGGTGAAGTAAAATAAAATGCAATAAAATTATATAAAAAAGTAAAGTGAAATAAAATAAAATACAATAAAATAAAATTTAAGCAAAATTAACTATTACTACAATTTTTAGCAAAAAGTCACCGTATGTACCGAATTTTAAGTAAATCGAACCATAAATAAGATTTTTTCGAAAAAGGTCAGTCTTTGCTCCACTTCCCAAAAATTTTATTTTTTTCCGAAGTTGTATTTAAGAGAGTCTGGCTTATTGCTAAAGACCAATGACTTCAAATAACCACAGAAGAAGTAATCTAATGGTGTTAAATCACAATTTCTTGGAGCTCATGCAATGTTACAATTTCTTGAAATAATCGAATCTCCAAACCTTTCTTGCAATAATTCGGCTGTTGCACGTGTTGTGTGTAGCCCCGTCTTTTTGGAACCAGACGTTGTTAAGATCAACTTCTTCTAAGTGTGGTCATAAGAAGTTGGTTATCATCGATTTACACCGCACTCCATTAACAGTAACGGGACTACCAGCTTCATTTCGAAAAAACTACCGACCGATGATTCCACCAGATCAAAAACCACACCAAACTGACAATGTAATGGTTGTTCATGAATAATTTGTGGATTTTCTTCGCACCAGAATCGACAGTTTTGTTTTTCGAATTATAGTATGCAATGCTAATCACTCGGCATTTGCCGGTAAATTCTTGAACCTCTCAAACGCAGGGGCTAGTTTTCTCCCACTCTACACCCTCGGTGTAATTTTTAAACCCTTGGACCACGTTTAAGCTTAGGGATCTAAGTGCTATAACATACATACCTCAAAGTCCTTTTTATTTTTATAAAATGTAGACAAAAGGGCGAAGCTGGGAATGAGTTATCTCACCACTTTCGTCCTGAACGTCTGTGCCTCAGAGGCTAGGTTGTTCATTTCTCTCAGGCAACACCTGGTCTTCACAAATAACGACACACCCACATAATAAATACTCGAATTACAATTACAATCTTGTCCTTGACACCTTTTCAATTTTGCTGAACACATAAAATGCTCTATTATAAATTAGAACTCTGCAGTCAGTCAGTTACTCTTAATCATCGTTTTGCATATTGTTACATATAAATATATACAAATTTATATATATGCATGTATGTACTCGTATGCATACACGTATAGAACATATTGCAGATGCTGACATTGACATGTTTCTCGCAAACAATTTATAATATTGTAATTCAGTTGATAAGAGTACTTTAGAGTTTAACATTAATTTGCTGTTACAAATGAAAATCGGCTTTGAGTCATTCATCATTTTCGATTTTCGACTTATGAATATGTAAATACACACATACATACGCGTCCATACGTGTACATACAGTCATAAGTATTGTATTTATTTATGACAGCAATTGTTAAACATTTTGTTGAATTTTAAATGTAGAATTTGATAAATGAATTAATGCAAGCTTTTTTCTGAATTTCTTCCAGACAGTGAGACGGACTTATGCTATTTGTAAAGAAAGAAAAACCAAAAAAAAAATAGTTTTTTTTTATTTTTTTTCATTACTTGATAGAGTACTTTTGAATGTTATATGTCAAAAATATTTTTTATTTTTATTTTTATTTTTTATATTTATTTTTAATTTTTAAATTTTTTATATTTATTTTTATTTTTTTTAATTTTTTTATTTTTATTTTTTCTTAATTTTTTTTTATGTATTTTTTTTTATATTTTTATTTTTTTTTTTATTTTTATTTATTTATTTTTTTTTCTTTTACAATTGTCTGCCTTTAGACTAAGTATAAATCCTGAACGTGTGTCCACCTAAATCATGTCGGATATAAATGGCTTGATTAAAATTATCAAGTACTTTGAACGCAACGATGAAGCTTATCTTTCGAGCAGTACTCCAACCAACTTGTACTTCAGCAGTACTCTTACGCTGCCAAATAGACTCGAATGCTCTCTCGATTTCCCGACTGAATTTGTTGATGTCAAGAGAAAAAAGTAGTTGGGATGTTGGCCCGCACTTGGGGTCTCTCCCCTGTTATCTCCCACTGGAACTTCATTGTTGTTGTTAGGTCAATACTTTTCTACGGTTGCTTAATATGGTGGAAAGCTTTGGACAAAATTACATATCTGGATAGGCTGGAAAGAGTATTCAGACTTTCACTGAACAGCATCACTGAGGCACCATCCCCAGCGCTATGTAATCCCTCGCCGGAATTTCAGGAAGCTGTTTTCACCTACTACAGAGGCAAACGGCTGGAATAGAGGTCTGAAATATGCAGACAAGGCTCTTCATGCTTTCACAGATGCTGCTACGCTATTGCCGTATTTTCCCAGCTGAAATTTTTGCAATAAAAATGGCGGCAGAGCTACTGCAGTGTGTCGGCTTTCAAACAAAAAGAATACACATATATCGGACTATTAACGGACATTGCCTTCTGGTGTCTCATGCGTTGAAGTTAGGTCTGACAACAAGTGGAGGAAATGCAAAGAATGCGAGGAGACAGTGGAACACATAATCTGTGAATCTCCGGCTTTCAGTAGACAAATCAAAAGATCTTCAATCAGCAATGGTCAAGGGGTAAGAACAGAACAGAACAGCAAGGTTCTTCACACTACTATGCCTGGCAACACTATGGATGTGTTATCGTCTACGTGAGACCCACTTGCTCAGCTAACTTAACCTAACCTGACCTGGTCCGACCAACATCCAAAAATTTATAAAATGAATTTAAATAAAAAATAAGGTATGCTGTTTGGTTTCTGTATCGTACTTATAGAACCAAGATTTGTCACCAGTAACGACTTTACTAAAATTGCTAGACTAACTATTTTCGAATTTGTTTAGGAAAAACTAAGCTAAATGCACTAGAGCCTCATTTGAAGTTCGTGGTACCCATCGAGTAGGTATCTTCGTGTATCCTAGATGATTACTTAATATTCGCGATACAGCCAAGACATTCAGCTCAATTCATTTGCAATCATTTCTTGTATCAATCATGGGTCTTCGTTTGGACTTCACCAGAGCTACAGTGACGACATCAGTGGAAGATTTTAGTCGACCTTCTCGGGGCTCGTCGTCTACGGAAAAATGTAAATTACACCGAAACCCGAAGAGAATCCCATGGCGAATTTCTATTTGCGTTGATGGTGGAATTTCTTCTGACTATCTTCAGCTATCTTGCGTTTTCCCGTCTCCATTTTAGCCGAAGAAGACTAATAAAGTAATTGCAAAGGAGTTCTTATTTTTAGATTTAACAAAAATAAATCTAAAGTCACCAACTGGCCGAACTTTTGTTAATCCCCTCGTACATATATATGTACATACATTCATCATTTTTTTTTTTTACAAAATTAGTTCACTGCTTTAATAGCTTTTGACAGGCGTGATTGTCGCTTGTCGCCTGCTCCACTTGCTGGTCGGGCAATTCAATTGAACTACACTTTTGTTGAGAATGCCACCGGCGAAGTGAGTTGAAAAGCAAAAAATAAAAATAAAAATAAAAATTTTTAAAAATCTAAAAAAATTAAAACGATAAAAATTTAAACAAAAATTAAAATAAAAAATAATTTACATATAAGATATACCTATTTTAGCAAAATATAGAATTCAATAGCCTAGCAAAGCGTGCAGTGGGTGAGTGAAGCCTTGAAGCTCTTACTATTGCTACAATACATGCACGTGTGTGTACATACATATGTACCATACATATCTAAGTGGCGCTAAGAAAATTGCTTCAGCATGCAACATCAATCATGACAATTAAGCTAGAGATTATTTGTATTGAAAAATGTAATTTTGTAAAAATGATATTATTTGAAAAATATTATTAGCGGCTTAAAGTCCATTGTAATTTGATAAATAGGCGAAATCTCGAAATATTTGTCACTTTAAGTGGTTTTAATGAAAAAAAAAATATTAAAAATATTTATTTTAGACATGTGGTTTTCAAGAAAAAATAAAACGCATAGGTATTATTTTATGTTATGACTAAGAATTTAGCTTTATTATTATGATAACGGTTTTCCATTATATTTTAAAAATTAATTTTGGCCAAGTGATCGCCTCAGCTGGCTCAAATAACTTCCAATCGAGTTGCCCAATTTTCGACCAATTTTTGCAGCAATTTTACAAAAATTCGAATTTTCCTTCCAAAACTTATCTGCCTAGACAAGAGACTTCACGTAACCACAAAAAAATAGTCGAACGGTTTTAAATCGCACAATCTTGGAGACCCACAACGCGAGATAATGCGCTAGTAGAGCAAACCAAACAGTGACCTTTTGAGGATGTAACGTCGTCTCTACATTATCACTCCAAATGCGACAACTTTGTTTATTAACGTACCCATTCCACCAAAAGAGAGCTTTATCGCTAAACAAAATTTTTCTGTGAAAATCGGTATCTTTGACCATTCTTGCAAGTGTTGGATTTTGCAAGCCCCCAAACTAAGATCCTTCCGCAAAATCTTCGATAGAGTAGATGAGCACAGCTCCAATTGTTGCGCACGATAGTGGATGAACTCTACACCACAGCAGCAATAGCATCTTCGGTGCGCTCTGTACGACGTCTATAAGGATGCTCATTATCCACTAGAGTAAATGTGGTACGAAACCGATTCATGGTCGCTCAAATTACCCACTCTGTTGGGTGACTATGTTGCGCGATACGTTTCGTGAACCGAACGTTTATTTTGGTGGTAAACGTTGTTCCAGAGTATTTAGTTAGCTGGTTACTTAGGTTGCCATGGCTCCCTGGATCGAGCGCATTTAGGCCGGTTGGCCCGTTGTGATACCCATGGTGTAACCTATAGTAGAGATTCCCCACAACTTTCTAGATGCTGAAACCACTTGGTTTCTCTTAAGGAACACTCGAGATTATTGAAGGCAGTCCAAATAGAAGAAATTACCTAGGAAATGATGTCGGACCGCACTTAGGGCAGGGCAGTGGTACACGTAGTGCTCCACCGACTTCTCCTCACCCATGTCTCTGCAGCCGCGACAGAAGTGATTAAAGAAGTAGTACATCCTTCTAACATGAGTTCCCATCAGTTATGCTCGTGGAGGTTATCTTTATATGGAGTCGAGATACGAAATTCATTTCGTGTCGATCAACGGCCGGATTTGCCTGATTACACTGCATGTGGATTCATCCTGCATTCAGCTATTGGTCTTGCTTGTGAAGACCGATCTTAGCAGGTATTTTTCAGAGGAAAGAGGTATAGTGACCGCAACGGTCGTTTCGCATACAGTCGAGTATTTTTTTTTAGGATTTCCCTACATCTTATTCTCACCTGGAAGGTGGTGTGTGTGATAACAGTGAAGAGATTTAATGTCAGCTTGGCTGTGAGAATATATTGTGATAAGTTGAGATACGTACTGTAACCTTGAAACGGCTTCAGCCTTTTAAACGCTGAAGTGAATTATGACAGGATTCCTTCTTCTTCTTTTGTGGTGTGCGCCTTGATGTTTTACCAACAAATGGAGGGACCTACAGTTTATTCTAAGCCATCTCCGAACGGCAGGGCTCGGAAAGTCTTTTGCACATGTCGATTGCAAGTGGTTCCGAGAGTGAACCCCGCAACCCACCCTGTCATCGAGTTTTGAGCCGTCAGTGAAGATGGATATCTGTGATTTAGAACTTTTTCTCCTTCATTCCTCTCTGGGATTTATTTCGATAAAGTTTTGTCGAAAGAGAACACAGAAGTGGTGTAGTCCAGCTCTTTCAAGAATGATGTAGAATTTAGTATTCGGTTGCTCCTTGCCTGTAATATCCCATAAAGGGTCTGTTGGGAGAAAATTAAGAAGAATTTGAGGTGTTTTCGGTAGGCGTTGAAGGCAGCGCTCTTGTAATAAGTATGGAAGCTGTGAACTGAACTTTGTCTAGCGTGCGTGTATGTAGTTTTGTGCAGTAACTTCGTAAAATAATATGGGTCTTATTACTGCTTTGTAGAACCAAAAAATTATATCTATCTTTTACCAATTGCCGTTTTTGAGGCGTAGAGCGCGGTCATAGTTCTCTTACTCTAAGATTATACCCTGGTATTTGACCACGATAGAAGGAGTGATCTCAATGCCTTCTAGTAAAGGCAGTTTGCGAAACAACTAGACACCAAAGGAATGGAGAGAGAACTTAACTCTGTGGGATGCCTCTGTTGGCATACCTGATTGCGAATGTGCATCTTAATTCAGAGAAGATTCAAAGAGATGTCACCAGTTTCACTAAATGTGCTCCAAGTCCCATTTCTTGAAGTGCGTTTATGACTATCTTGTGTTAGACATTATTAAAAACTCCCTCGATATCGATGAAAATGCCTAGTGTATACTCTTTTAGGGCTAGACCCTTTCCAAGACCCCACACGATTTCGTGAGCAGCGGTGTCGACAAATGTACCCTTACAATAGGCATGCTGGTTCCACAGTAGGCAGTTCAGAGGTATCTCTTGACGTACATATTGGGTGTAGGCATTAATTCATGCGGTTTTCTAAGAGAGGGCTCTACTAGTATTATTTCGCGTTGTGTTCATCTGTGGCTATATTCATTTCAAAGGTACTGTCATTTCGCGTCGTTTTCAGTAAATGTCATTTGATTTTAGCGTGTACAACAATTTTTTTCATTCATTTGAAAATGTCGAAATTTGTACCAGAAAAAGTGTTTTTGCCGGGAGTTCTTCTTCATTACTTTAACATGAAGAAAAGTGCTACCGAAAGCCATCGTATTTTACTGGACGTTTATGGTGACCATGCTTTAGCCGAACGAACGTGCCAAAAGTGGTTTTCACGGTTTAAAAGTGGCAATTTCGACTTAGACGACGGAGAACGACCCGGACAGCCAAAAAAATTTCAAGACGAAGAATTGGAGACAGTGCTCAACGCAGATGCATGCCAAATGCAAGAACTTGCAAAAATATTAGGAGTTGATCAAGCAACCGTTTCCAGATGATTAAAATCATTAGGATTCATCCAGAAGCTTGGAAATCGGGCGCCTTATGAATTAAAGCTAAGAGACGTCGAACGTCGATTCCGCATGTCGGAAAAGTTGCTTCAACGCCACCAAAAGAAGTCATTTTTGCATCGGATTGTCACTGGCGATGAAAAATGGATTCATTATGATAACCCAAAGCGCAAAAGATCGTATGTGAAGCCCGGCCAACCATCGACATCCATGGCAAAGCCGAATATCCATGGTGCCAGCGTTATGCTATGTATTTGGTGGGACCAAAAGGGTTATGAGCTATTGAAATCGGGTCAACCGATCAGGGACCTCTACCGAAAGCAATTGATTCGTTTGATAAAGGCCATCGCATCATTCTTCAGAGCAGCCTAAGAAGTGGATGGTGTTTAGAGTATCTAGCATGACTCAACAAGAAGTTCTCCATTCGCCATTTTACTTTTGCACATAGTTCGGGAATTTTCTTTCTTAGAAAGGACTTTCCGCTTCTTGTTTCTGAATAAGTTTATTTTTTATGAAATGTCATAAAGACCGACTCCGAAAATAGTAAAAAACACCCTTTCCAAAAAACAAAAAAAATTAAAAAATTATAATAAATATTCAAATTAACAGTCTCCATCAAATCGCCTCTAAAAATAAAAATAATTTAAATAAAATTATTATTTTGTTTGCGCCTGTGCCACAGCTGAATACACTTGTCGTTGCACGAAGTACGCGTACATATCGACACATTAATGGAATAGTTCGCCTACTCAATGGTAGGCATACGAGTACATACATATGTACATATGTACATACAAGGTAATAATTACTATTTTTATTGTTGTTGGCATACCAAATAAATACTTGAACGATTTGTGCTCTAAAACTCCCTGAGGCGATAATTGTCATTCAGCAACGCCTCGAAACAACAACAACAAAACAAACAAAAAAAAAACAAAATATTTGCAATGTAATCAATTGAAGCGGCAAATCGCCAATATTATTATTTTTTTTTTTCATAAAATTTGCAAATTTTTCTTTTAACATTGTTTTTTTTTAAGATTTTTCTTTTGCGAATTTCCACTTTTTGCTCTATTTGCCTCATATACATACCATATGTACGAGTATATACTTATGCCCGTGTGTGGTTGGTTAGCTGGCGATCTTACGTATATGCCGATCTCAGACAAGATAGTCATGTTAATTTAAACGTTTGCAATTTGTTGTTACTGAAACTTTAATCGCATGCGCACTGCAATTGATCATTAGATACCCACACCGCTCACAACCAGCAGCATGTACATACATACGAGCATATAAGACGCTCATAGAATAGAATATACTCGTATATGCCTCACAGTCAAAACGACTCGTTCTGAGCTAACGAAATTCTGGTCTAACTTTATAGCAGATAATAAAGGCATATTGTTTACGAAGTTCAAATACTAAGCTCATGATACACGTTGAAACCCCAGGTTAGACCAGTTGACTCCTTAGGTAGTCCCAAATGGACGATTGATTACCAGACGCCTGTAATGCTCCACTTTCTGCTGTGTCTTCAGTTTGAAAAAGAACCTTAAAAAGAAGCTTCCAGAAGATCGGGTGCGATACTATGTAGTATGTCTATTCGTATTTTTAAGGCTACTCTCACCGGTTTGCAGTTGTTTTGAGACATGTAGTGTCGCGGCAGTTAGAAATTCCCTGTTCTTGGCCACTAGGTTTGTCGGTGTTGTTTTAAGTGGGCCAGTATTGGCTACAATCTAAATATGTTTGCGTTAAACCCCATGTGCAACCCAATATTCTTACAGCAACCTAACCAACACTTTTCCTCATTACCTATCTAGGGTGTCGTAAAAGCGTAGTGGTTTGCAGAGCGTATTATCATTTATCATTCGGACGGAAGACCAGGTAGACACCGCTTACGCGATTTTAGGCGAATTTAAAACATCGCACCATTTCATTCCTTTTTCTTGCTGCTTGACGCCAATTGGAGATACCAAGTAGAGCCAGTTCCTTCTCTACCTGGTCCTTCCAACGGAGTGGAGGTCTTCCTCTTCCTCTGCTACCAACGGCGGCTACTGCATCAAAAACTTTCAAAGCTGGAGTATTCTTAAGCCAATGTAGCCGCTGTTTCTTGATCTGCTGAACAATGTCAATTTCGTCGTATATCTCATACAGCTCATCTTTCCATCGGCTACGGTATTCGCCGTTACCAACTCGTAGAAAACCGTAAATCTTACGCAAAACTTTTCTCTCGAAAACATCTAACGTCGACTCATCAGATGCTGACGTCGTCCACGCTTCTGCGACATATAGTAGGACGGGTATGATGGGCGACTTGTAGAGTTTGGTTTTCGTTCGTTGGGAGAGGACTTTACTTTTCAATTACCTACTCAGTCCTAAGTAGCATCTGTTGGCAAGAGTGATTATGCGTTGGATTTCCAAGCTGACATTGTTGTTGGTGTTAATACTGGTTCCAAGATAGACGAAGCTATCTACGACTTCAAAGTTATGGCTGTCAACAGTGACGTGAGAGCCGAGTCGCGAATGCGATGACTGTATGTGTGATGACAGGAGATATTTCGTCTTGCCCAGACCCGTATCCTTCGCTTCCTTATCCAGTTTGAGGCCATAATGTCAATATCAACGGCGCACGCCAACAACTGTACACTCTTATAGAAGATTCTACCTTCTCTATACAGCTCTGCAGCTCTTATTATTTTCTCCGGCAAAAAGTTAAAAAAGTCACACGATATACATATACACATAAAAATTAAAATTTTTGAAATTTCATCATGGAAAGACCTACGCCTGAACATAATCGGCCTACTAAGCGTACTATTCGCAACACCATCACCCATCTTGAGACCCAGCATACATTCTTGGATAATATTCGACCGAATAGACCACGTCCAGCACACAGTGAAGAAAACTTAACGAACGTGGATGAGAGTGTACGCGAAGACCGTGGAGAGTTGATTCAGTGCGATTCGCAGCAACTCGGACTGACATGTGGAACGACTTGGCGCATTTTATGTCGAGATCTTAAATTGAAAGCGATATCGCTTCGTTCTATGGGCTCTTGAAGAATTCCAACGTTTTTAAGCAAAATTTAGTTCAGCGTTGAGGCCCGTTTCTGGCTCAATGGGTATGTAAACAAGCAAAATTTGCCGCATTTGGGACGAAGAGCAACCTGAAGAGATTCAAGAGCTGTCATTTCATCCAGCAAAATAAAAACGCTTTGGTGTGATTTGTGGGTCGGTGGAATCATTGGTCCATATTTCCATGATAACCCACTACTTGATGCCTGAATATGAAGCTCGACATTTGATTTCAACATGATTGAGAGAACGCAACGATGGGCAGTTAATTTAACGTTTTGGCCGGTCTAGTGGCCACCAAGATCGTGTGATATCACACCGTAAGACTTTTTCGCTGTAGGGAAGTCTAAAGTCTTAAAGACTATGCGGACAATCTCTCTTCGATTCAGGCCTTGGAGCAAAGTAACACGCGTGTCATTCGCCGGTTACCAGTCAAAATGGACTCAACGGATGGACCATCTGAGCTATATCCGCAGCCAAACATTTGAAAGAGTTAATCTTGGAAAAATTAATGCCAAAGAATGTGCTTTCGAATGATAATAAAAATTCACAAATTCAATTTGAATTTTTTGTGTGTGTTTTCTTTAAGTAGGGAACCTCGAAATGGATCATCCTTTATTAATATGTAGCAGGCCAATCATTGTTTGCTGTTATTGTCATTGAGTGCCTCCGGTCTTGCAATTGCACACATACATATATAGACGGGTATGTATGTAGGTAATAAACAATTTGCGTGCACTTTTTAGTGTGAGAATTGTGGAATTGTTGGTGCTGCAATGTCATCTCCGCCGTGTCTTCGTCATTGTCGCCGCCAGACATTTCAACAATTAATCAACGAAAGCAATCAGACTGACTGACAAATGCGAGTGAATATAATTTTTTTTTTTCAATTTTTTTGTTTGTTTTTTTTTCCTTTTGTATTTGGGTGGGAGTTGATTTGAAGTGCAATTTGTGAAGTGTGACTGGAATTCATTAATTTCAATGATAACTTAATTCTTTGCTAATTATTTATGATGAATGCTGGGAGTTGCCAATAACTATTATAATACGAAAAAAAAAACAAAAAAAAAATATGAGTACAATAATTACTGTTAAAAAAATTGTTGATTACTTTGCCTCTGAAACCCTCTCCATAAAACTCAACTTCAATTGAGGTAAAGACCGATGACAGCCATACTAAGAACGGTTTGAGACAATGCGTCTGGAATTCCCGATCCTTTTATTGACACAATCTCGCTGTGCAGCTGCCCAAGTGTTTCGATGGCTTAAAGAGTTTAAGTTGAAGTAAAGCTCGCATGATTATTGCATTTTTTTGATAGCCGTGGAATCGTCCACAAAGAATTTTTTCCACCGGGGCAAACCGTAAATCAAGTCTACTATCGCCAATTTCTGTAAAGATTGCAAAAACCAGTCAACAGGGTGCGCCCAGACATCGCTCGTAGCTGGATCCTTCATCACGAAAACGTTCTGTGCCACACCTTTCTCAGCATGTCCCAGTATTTGGCCTCTAAAGGGATCGCCGTGTTGCAACAACCGCCTTATTCGATATGTCACCCTGTGACTTTTTTTGTACCCTAGAATAAAATCAGTGGTCAAAGGCACCCATTTTGAGTCGATTGAGGACATCCAGGTGGCCGTGGCGCGGGTACTCGCAGACATCCCAATCAAAGCGTTCCAGAAATGTTACGAAGCATGAAAAACGCGCTAGAATTATAAAATATCAATAATGCTTTATGCTTTATTATCGTATTGCCTTTCTTTTCACGTAAAAAAAAATTCTAGAAAAAAGGTTTTTTTGTCGTCTACAGTGGCTTAAATTAAATTAAATTTTCAGTATTTATTTGTCCTTTTTAGATTTTGTTTTAATTAAAATAAAAGATTATTTATTATAATGTTGTACAAAATGCAAAAAAAAAATCAAAATTAATGTTCATCGATCCTGCCAGGAGTCGAACCTGGAATCTTCTGATCCGTAGTCAGACGCGTTATCCATTGCGCCACAGGACCCTGTATTTACCGTTATGAAAATTACACTTTCATATAATTTTTATTAATTTTTTTTGTATTTTTACGAGTATAAATTATGTAAAAATTAAATTGAAATTAAAAATTATTATCAAAAATTTATGAAATTTTATTGCCTGATTCTCGCTTCTTCTCTTTTACTGGCCTCCATTGATGTTATAAATCTACATAATAATCAATTCTTTGTTTAAGTGTTGAATATAGTAAAAAATAGGTATGGGTCTAGTAAAGGTCTAGTAAAAAGTAGTCCATTATTTTTGTCATAGATGGCTTTAGTGATCTGTATCTCAAGTTCTATAAGTGCGATTGAATTACGCTAGATGGCGCTGGAAATATGATATTCTGTACTCAAAAACATAATGAGAGAATTGTTGATCACTTAACTCGGCAGTGCTTGAGCGCATGTCAAAGATTGACACCAGTAAATAGAGAAAAAGCTTTATTCTATAATTATTATTCGATAAAGGCGAAATCCCAAGTCAGGCAGTTGAAAACGTGAATAGTGTTTATGGTCCTGTTAATGTAACAGTCAACCGTGTACAATTTTGACAGATGCCCCTCGGTGTGGAAATCCAATTTCCCAAAATGATGATAAAGTAAAGTCGAGTCTGACCCATTTCTGAAGCAAATGATAACTGGTGATGAAGAATGGATTCCTTACAGCAACGCCAAATGAAAACGTTCACAACTGCACAAACGGTCTCCAAACCAGGATTGACGGCCAGGAGGAAGGTTTTGTTGTGTGTTTAGTGGGATTGGCTAAGAATCAACACCTACGAACTATTTCCCCACGGCCAAACTTTTAATTCTACCCTTTACTGTCTGCAATTGGACCGTCTGAAGGAAGCCAACGCCCTGAAGTACACAGCTTTTATCCTCTTGGAGGGGAACTGCGCTTCATAAGGACAACGCCAGACCACACACATCGAAAGTGGCTCGCCATTTGGCTTGTGACAAATTGGCCTCAAGTGATGACTGTGAAAATTGATAGTCCAAATTGTTTGCCCATAGAAACAAGGGAGATTCTCTGAGAGCGGCATTATGGCATTATCTTCAAAATGGCAAAAAGTTATCGAGCAAGTCGGTGAATATTTGACATAAAGCGGATTATTTTTAGTTTGGTAAATTAAGCCTTCAATTTAAGGTATAATAATAATGGATTACTTTTTACTTGACGTAATTTTTTTGTATCTAATTTTTTTTAATAATGTTGAGAAGGGACAATAATTATATAATTTTACGGTATCAGATCTAATTTGTTTTTAGTCAAAAAATTATGTTTTAATTCTATTTCTCCGCATTTTACAGGACGTACATTTGTGCATAATTATTACTTGCAGATTTTACTTTATTTTTTGAATTGTTTATATTTTAATTTTTTTTTCAATCACTAAAAATCAGTAAATGTGAGCTAATATTAAAAATAAATAAATTTAAAAAATTTCTATTCGATCCTGCCAGGAGTCGAACCTGGAATCTTCTGATCCGTAGTCAGACGCGTTATCCATTGCGCCACAGGACCCTGTATTCGGCAGCCATCAATGCAGTTCAAAACCAACAGTACAAAAGCGATTCAAAAATTTAAAATATTTATACTTTATTTTTATTATATTTTTAATTTATATTTTTATAAATTATTTTATTTTTTTTTTTGATATTTTTAGCAATTATTTTCCTATTAACAATTCTTTACATACATATATAATTATTTTATTATTTTTATATGCTTGTTAAAAGCGTGTCATTCATCAACGCCCACAGCAGTTCCATGCACACCACTGTGTTGAATGATGAGACGATAGACAACCAAATAGCAACAAAAGAGTAAGTGCCAATTGTCAATGATCGTAAAAATGTATTCGGAATTGACGCCGCCGCTTGAGGCAGTCAAAGTCAACTGGAGCCATCGAAAGTCACTAAGCATTTGACAGCAATCATTTATGACAGCAATATTTTTGCATTATGTTGCAGTTGCCGTATGGCCGTAAGTAGTGGGTAAGCGCTGACAGATGGATGGTTTGAAGGTTTATTAATTAACAGTTAAAAAAGAGAATATTTGTAGCCACATGTTTATGCTGTTAAAATGGCCTATAAAATACGAAAAATTATTTAGCGAGGCGCCAATGAGTTGCAAGTGTCAACGCTATACATATACAAACTGGAGTAGAATCTGATAAGACTTCCAATTGAATGGAAAATAACTATTTTAGGGAACTTAATCAGACAAAGAGAGAATTTTGACAAACCCTTTTAGAGATCAAATCGCGTCGGTTTTTTAGAGGAATGGATCTGGCAAGGCCAAACCAAGAAGCATGCAACCAGGGGCTGATAAATAATCGTTCCTTGAGGTGAAAAGAAGTCTGGAATTAATGTTATTCGGAATTCTAGTGTAAAACTCTAACTCTAACTAATCAATATAGCGGAAGAATTGATCACGAATTGAATAAATAGCTGGCAGGAGGATAAAACATCGCCAAAAAAAATCACATTTTTTCAAGAATTTTTTTTTTTATGTGGAAGCCATGGGATTGAAGCCCAATTTATTAGCCAATTTCTTGGGTCAACCGTGGGTCTTCGTCAATTTTGGACTCCATCAGAGCTACAGTGACGTCATCAGTGGAAGATTTTGGTCGACCCTCGTCCTCTATGGAAAAATGTCCAGTCTGGAATCTTCGGAACCACTTAGAAATAGTCTTTAAAGACGGTGCAATCGTTCCATATGCAATTTGGCATTCACTGAATATTTGTATTGGCTTTAAATTATGCCGAAACTCGAAGAGAATCACATGGCGAATTTCCTGTTTGTGTTGGTGGTGGAATTTCATCTGATCTATTCTCAGCTATGTTGCATTTTCTCGTCTCCATTTTAGCCGATCGTTCTAAAATTTGAAAGAAAGACCAATAATGTAATTCCAAAGGATTTGGTATTTATTTTATATTTAACAAAAACAAATTGAAAGTCACCAACTGACCGAACTTTTGTTAATTCCCTCGTAGATGCTGACGGACTTGTTTTACAACTTCGGCTATTGTGAGCAGTCGTGGAGAGAAATGTTGTTTTAATAATACAGAATTCGCTGTGGAGTTTTTTACCTAAAAGATATAAAATTAAATATTGATAAATTGTCTCTATACAACCGATTTGCTCAAAAAAGATGATACGGTTAAAAATTCGTACATTCGTATCTAATAATAAATATTGACGCTGACTTTCCAATATTTCTTATATGAGAATTAATATTCAATCCTAAAAGGAAATAAAAATTCTTTTTTTTTTTATTTATTTTTTATTTTTATTTTTTTTGTAAAGAAAATATCTGCACCGTCCATACTAATAAAAGAAAAAGAAGAAATTGTTTGGAATGTTATCACTCAAAGAAGAAACCAATTGTCTTTTACATATTTTATTATTTTTTAATATCTATTTCTATTTTTTGGACTATTAAATTTCATTTGAGCAACCCAATCTTTTCTAACATCAACCCACTGTACTGCGATTTAATCTGAAGGCGGTGCTTTTGAGACTATTTTATGTATGCAAAACGAACTTAAACGACTTATTTGTAATATAAAGAGATAAATTGATGGCATACTATTTTTTATGGCAGACTTTTTAATTGTATGTATATTAAATGGCGGGTAAGTTTCTATTTAACTTTAGACACCAAAACCAAATATTGTATATTCAAGATAATTCCAGCACATACATACACGTTTTTATACATCATATTCTAGATTTTTTTTTATATATTTACATATATTTTGGGGTTTTATGATGTACAATATTTAATTTATTTATAGTAGATTCATTAGGAAAATTTGAATATATACCTTTATTCACAAATTAGTCGGAAACTATAAAAAACTGTCAAGTATCGATCCTGCCAGGAGTCGAACCTGGAATCTTCTGATCCGTAGTCAGACGCGTTATCCATTGCGCCACAGGACCCTGTATTTTAGTAACAGTTATGTTATATTCTTTTTGTACTCGGCAATAATAAAAAAGAACGCCTTAACTCGCTTAAAAATACGTTTCAGTTATGAAAATACGCGGGTGCTCAGTGGAAATATTTTTGAATTAAAATTTGTTAAAATTCGTTTTGTATTTTACCATCACTTATCCTCAATAAAACAAATACAAAAACGAAATAATATATATATACATATATATTGATATGTATATTTATATATATTTTCAGATTTTTCTAATTTTTGTGGTTTTTTTAATGCCTTAGAAAAATAATTAAATTTATATCATAACACGCCTGATGTAATAATAACTAAATTATATTTTTTTGTATTAATTGTTACTTATTTTTATTATTATTTATTATCATCATTATTTTATTTTATTTTTTTTCTTTATTTGATGTACGGAACAAAATAAAACAGAATAAAATTTATATAAAGAAAATCAGAGAAAAAACACTAAATTATATTTTTTGTAATTAATATTATTTAGGTTTATTATTATAATTATTATTATTTTTATTTTTAATTGATGTTCGGAAAAATTATTATTATTATTATTATTATTATTATTACTATTATTATTAATATTATTATTTTATTCTTTTTTTATTTGATGTTGGTTAAAAAGAAAATAATATTTATGTAAGAAAATCCGAGCAAAAACACTAAACTATATTTTTGTGCAATTTTTATTATTTAATTTTATTAACCTTATTATTTTCATTATTATTACTTTTTCTTCATTTGATGTTCGAAAAAAAATAAAATAAAATAAAATTTATGTTAAGAAAATCAAAACAAAATTATATATTTTGAAATTATTAATATTTAATTTTATTATTATTACCGTTACTATTATTATTATTATTATTATTATTATTATTATTATTATTATTAATATTTTTATTAATATTATTATTATTATTAATATTATTATTTTATTATTTTTTCTTTATTTGATGTTCGAAAAAACAATTAAAATTTATGTTAAGAAAATCAAAACAAAATTATATATTATGCAATTATTAATATTTAATTTTATTATTATTACTGTTATTATTATTATTATTATAATTATCATTATTATTAATATTATTATTATTATTATTATTATTATTACTATTATTATTATTATTTTTATTATTAAAATTATTATAATAATAATTATTATTATTATTACTATTATTATTATTAATATTATTATTATTGTATTCAGTTTTTTTCTTTATTTGATGTTCGGAAAAAAATGAAATAAAATTTATGTTAAGAAAATCAGAACAAAATTATATTTTTTGTAATTAATATTATTATTACTATTATTATTAATTTTAATTGTTATTAATATTATTATTTTATTTTTTATTTTTCTTTATTTTTTAAATAAAAATTATTTTTGCATCTTCAAAAAAAAATTTAAAATTCTCAGTTATGCTCATTTCACTTTACATGAAATATACATACATACATACATATGTATCTATGCACATGAATATTTACGATACAATTTTTTTTTTTGGATTAATAATCACTTTTTGATACATTCTCCATCATTGTTCAATAAAAATGTGTGAATAGTTAACTATGTATATAAAAAATAGCGACAATCATCAACGTGACAGCAATAAATCCCAAAGATCTGTATCTTCTCAGTTGTTTAATTAAAGAAACAAATGCTCAACGTTTACTTGAGTCTTTTCTACCATTAGAACAACTAATTTTTAACTAGGTGATCGCATTTACATACATGCATATGCATATTAAATAAATAAATTATTTTTAACATTTCGGCACTTTTGTTGAATTAAGAGCGGTTCTACACATTAATTAATAAATTAAAAAAGTTAAATATGCACTATAAGCAAGCTTGTTGAAAAAATTGTTTGTTACATTTTTTAAATAGATATTTTATTATACTACTAAAACCCAACATTGTTGTCGGAAAAAAAAATTATTCACTAGCAATTAGTTCAACAGCCGGTTTTCTATCGCACTCAATGCCGAACTTAAATATTTAATCCGCGGCCCATAAATTTTCCAACGTTAACTAAATTTGTCACTTTTAATATTATTAATTTTTGTTCGTTTATTTATTCTTTAATTTTATGCTGTGGAAAACATAAAAAAGTGCCTAAAATATGTATGCATGCGACATTTGCAAATGCACAAAGATTTATCGTCTTAATTAACAAATTTAATGAACTCAACTTGTCACCAATAAGTTAACAACATCATTGAAATAAAACACAGCTAATTTTGCATATTAATTTGTATTTTGTAGCTTCGATTTTGAACGCGACCGACACCTGTCGACTGCTAGTGTTTCTGTATGGAAGTGATGTGACATTCCAGACGTGTGAACACAACATCAATATATTTACATACAAATAAATATTGCAAATGTGCGTAATGCATTTTCAATTCTACAGTTGTGTTGTAATAAATTTTGTCAAACTCACATTCCAATACAGCACAAAACGACAACATTGTCCATTGAAAGATGTGAAATCGAAGAAAAATACAGACGCCGCCGCGCACTTCTGCCATCACTACCCAATTAATCTTCTAAAAAAATGTAAAAAATTAACTGCCCCGGGTGAGGCTCGAACTCACGACCTTAAGATTATGAGACTTACGCGCTGCCTACTGCGCCACCGAGGCTATATTGAAACCGTGGCAGAGTGCTTAATTCAAGTAATGGTTTATTAGAATGTTCTAGCTTCCAAAAGTCGCTGTCATGCGTACGCGATACTCAGCTGCTAAATTTATGAAGGAACTATGAGTGTTGCCACCAGCTATTTTTGATGTTCAGATAGTAGAAAAATAGAACTTATATTAATTATTATTATTTCAAGTTCCCTTATATTGCTGTGTACTAAAGTTATTTTATGATCTGCAATAAGAAAGGATTTGATGAATATTATGGTGAATATGCTAAATACGAATGACAGTTGAAAAAGAGATACCGATAACTACAACAAGTTTTAGAGTGCGTGAATGGAATATTCAAACAGAATCTATAAAGGTACATGCAATCAATTAATTACTATATAAGAGCGAAACCCTCACTGCTCCCGTATGGAGTGGAGTAAAGAACTTGGCAATGACAACATGGGTGTAAAGTGAATCGGCGTGAACTGTGTGTTCACCAGAGAGAAACTGAATAAAAAGTTTTGGAACTTTATTCAAGATTCCAGTGATCGGACTAAAAACATTAGAAAAATCATTAAATTTAATTAAGAAAACTCGTTGCAATTTCTTTGGCCAAATGAATGATAGATGGAGAAGGGATAACTATAGCATTTTATAAAGCACTTCAATCGAATATTGGTTAGCGAGAATGTTTCGTAAAGAAACACTGCAGAGTTCAGTAACAAAGTGAACTTATTGGTGACATCATTGGGGTAAAGTAAAGATGATAGAGTGCGAGGGTTATTTTTTATTATATATATTATTATATATAAACATTAATTAAATTTTTTGCAATTAAGATTATTGTTATTGGTTTGGATTATTGTACAACGGTTTTGGTAATATTTATTAAACAATCCAGTGTCGATATGGGATATCTTTGAGGTTATGTAGCGAAAATGGTTACAATATAATCATTAAAATACTAAATTAAATAACTAAAATTTTATAGTAATAATTAACTAGTTATTTATGAAGTAGGTTTATAAATAATCTCTTGAGTAGTCAAACAATTTTTGGACACATTTTAGTAAAATGAAATTCAGCTTTAAAAATATCCATTTTCTATTCGTAAACTTTCATGTAACTATTTTATAAATAAATGTTTTTTTTTCATTTGAGAATTTTATAAAAGGCCAAAATAGCATTATAGTGAACCAATTAATTTAAAGAAATATTTGTATCATGCTTTTAGGTATAACTTTTTTAAAAAATTTCCCTTTTCGACTATAATATTTTTTTAATCATATAAACAGCTAAAATTACCAAAAATAGGAGGAAGATGAATAAAATAAAATGCATTAATTTATGTTGCCCTATTAAACAGCTAAATCTAGTCACACATTTAATTTTTTTTTTTTTTGAAGTCCGATATTATTAAATTTTAAATTAATTTGTTTTTGAAAGAGAAAAAAATGAACTTTATTCGATCCTGCCAGGAGTCGAACCTGGAATCTTCTGATCCGTAGTCAGACGCGTTATCCATTGCGCCACAGGACCCTGTATTTACGATTAGAAAAACGTGTGGTCAAGCTGAAAGTATTTTTTTACAACACATTTTGATTATTCTAAAACCTTTCCTTCATTATAGGTAAACATATAAAACAGCTTGCTATAGTTCATGCAGTTTTATTCCCGAACTTAACCTTTTATATGAGAAGAAACATGTTTCCAGATTGTCATATTATATGCTATTTGCATTAATTGAATAAAATGAAAAAAAGAAGATCCTACAAAAGAAAATATTTATATACGGAATGAATTAAAGTATTTCATTTTCCAAACTCCAAACTTCAAATAATGTATTTAAAAATTTTGTTCACTGAAACATATTTTCGCTAAATACGCCTCGATGATTTTCCAAATACTTCGAGATTAATCACTTGATTGTAAAAAAAAGTCACCAAATTTGTTGTACCATACATTTATTTTTTTCCACAATTTGCTATACTGCACACGATGAATTATTCTATAACTTTCATACTCTACTATTTTCAGCTTTCTTCAATGTTACTTTGTAACTGGATAACACTGTGTTGGTCGCTATCGTATATATCCCGTAGAATACTCTTACTCAGTACTGGATTCTTTTGGCATGTTCTTGTGATGTACAGAACATTTGATACTCGCCCTCCAGAATGTGTTCATCTCACATTTGTTTTTGACATTAATACCAAAGAACGTATATTAATAAGTAGGGAAAAGAACTGTGAATTGTTCATTGAAGTGGCTCACATTTCACAGACAGAGTGCGTGTCCTCAAAGAACGTATATTAATATATTAATATATTATTATGTTATTATTAATATACGTTCTTTGATAATACTCTTAAAATTATTAATATGTGTTATACCCCATATTTTCTGATTTTCAGCACTCGCTTATTGTGAATATTAATTCGATAACTCTAAATAATATCGCAGCTATCGATTTTTAGTACATATTGGCCATTTTGTACTCACCAATATGGCAGCACTATATAACGTCTACCTCAGAATTTGACATTTTGTGCAGTCTGTCATTTTTTGTTGACAAGAACATTTTGCTAAATTACTAAACCAGCTGAAAGGTAAAGATATTTATAAATATTTCATATAAATATTACATCTATAAAACAAACGTGCGCCATTGTGAAATAAGTATAATTTATTGTTTATTAAAGTGTATATATTATGCTGCTACTACTTAAGTATCGTTTTTGCTTATGTGTGAAATATCTGTGATAAAACTCAATTTTGTTGTTGTTTGCTTAATTTTCTATCTGACAATTTGCTAGTGCAGCACATGTACGTCAGGTGTGTTTTTGTATCTTAATTTTTGTACAAACATATGTACGAGCTTACATGCATTGTGTGTGTTTGTGTGTTTATGTGCAAAAAACTCGTGTATTTTGTTTTTGTTATGCGGGCGTTCACAGCGCCCAGCCATGTGCTCTGCCGTTTCTGCTGCCGCAAAAGAACATCAGTAGTTTTTTGTATTTGCTAATGTATTGACGTGTGTGTTGGGGTATTTATTTGACTTTTTTTTGTTATTCAATAAATTAAGTAGCGACTGAAAGATGTGAAAATTCGTAAAATAAGTGATTACAAGATAAATACAAAAGTGCAAATATAAAAAAAAAGAATATTTTAGCGTAAAAATTTCGCAAAATATAAATGTAAGTGCAAATAAAATATTCTATAACTCTAAAGAATATCGCAGGAGTGCAACTTTCTGTGTCGCCAAGCTTTTAAGCTTCACTACCTATTTAAAAATAAACTGACTGCCTGTATTAAAAGTTGAAAAAAAGTATAATGCAAAATTGTCCGCAGAAAAAATAAACAAAATTGTATTAATTATTTCTTTCATAGTAATGTGTAATGTGCAATCGAAAAATACGCATTTGACAAAAACAGCAAAGTACATGTGTGCATGTGTACATTCTTTTAAAGGTCATTCAACCTCCCGCTTTATTTTGGCGTAGAGCTTTAGCTTTATCCGGCATATAGTGCAATAAATCCACATGATATCTGCTGCTGATACAAATATACATATCTACATATTCGTAGTACATATGTACTATGTTTATAAGCTTATGTGTGTGTGTATGTAAATAAGAATATTAGAGTTGTTAGAAACTTAATGCAGTATTTCCCGGATATATGGTTCGTTTGGCTTAGTTAGATGCACCGGTAATGCTTATAAGCGGAATTTCATATAAGCACACACCGCTTATAAGCACCAAATTTCGTGCATTTTCAGCGATGCTTATATCCGGGAAATACTGTATACTTCTTCAAGGTGCCTTCTTGTGATATATTTTATATGTACATAAATACTCGTATTTAAATAAGGAAATACGTGCCTGCGTACTCTAATCTGTACATGCTGAAATTCACATTTTTTACATCCACAGTATTGTGCTAAATAAAATCAGTTGCAGGAGAAAAACGATATATGTATTTACTAGAGCTCTAGATACCCGGGTATCGAGCACTGTGAATAGCTCGATACTCGTTCGTAGCTCAACTGCTCAAATGTTAGTTTGAAATTTTTCGAATTTCAATTTTGTTTGTCAAAATTTCTTTAGTATTTCAATGAATTTTACACTTTGTAAAGTAAAATAAAAATTATAGAAGAAAATTCTGGGAAAAAAGTCAAATTTTTCCTTCAAAAAATGCTCGAAAAAGCCCAAATCGCTCGAGCTCAAGCTCGAACATTCAGCAGCATATCAGTATTTTATACTGGAAAAAGCGAGATTAAAAATTTTCACATCCAGCTTTGTAGTTTATTACACCTAATGCAGGAAACACTGCCAATACAATTTACAGCAACAATCCATTTTTAGAGCATAATTATTAAAATAGTGTTTTTTAATAAGAAATGATTCATAACATTAAGAAATAATAAGTAATAGGAATAAAGTAGGCAAAAAAAATTCAATACACTGATATGGAATGTGGGGTCAAAAGCGTAAAAAGCACTTGTTTGTGAATATTTTATTTTTATTATTATTTTATTAAAATCTTCTGTACATTATTAAGCATGCTTTCAGTAATATTCATCTAATTTTTGTGAAAAAATAGAGACTTACATATTAGCCGTTGGTGGAAATTTTCCAGAACGTCTTAGGAAAAAAGCATTTTGAGGTGTAAAGTAAATGTGGGTAGTTACCGGAGGCTTAATTTTTTTCAACTTCATGCTCAATTTACTTTCATGCTAATAATTATGACAACATATTTGCTACCAATTTAGAATCTTTATTTAATTCTGGATCGACTAAGAATGGCATTTTTTTTAAATTATTTAATTTTTTGTTTTTTGTAAAAGTCAAATTTATAAAATAAGTCGTTGAACAATAAAAATCCTGTAAGCGAACACCCATTTAAAAATCATTTTTATTGAAAATTAATAAAATTTCTTAAAAATAAGTAAATAAGTAAATATAATCATTGTATTACGAAATAAAAACAAAAAATAAATAATTAATATCTGACGAGCTACGAGTTATCGGCTGTTGCCGGGATCCTTTACAAAAAAAAAAGAAACTAAATTGGTGTTCGTTTTTGTTTTATTGCAAGTTTTCGTCTGCTTACGGGTCCTAAGGGTAGTGTAGCAGGTCCTCATAATTACACTTAAACTTAGAGAGAAGATGCTGGCCACATCTAAATAAGGATATATCCGCAAAGGCGGGAAAAAGTATTTCACACGAATTTCCACAGGTTGGATTAGATTTGCACTGCCACTAAATACCTGGTTTAATATATAATAGGAGAGAGAGAATGGCTCCTATTCTTCTCCTGATGCTTAAAATGGGTAGTATTGCCTTACGTTCATGGTTGAGCTATTTTAAAAACTAAAAATTAGTTTTTTCTCACCACCTATGGGATTTTAATATTTTTTATTATATATAAATATCGTATTTTTACGAAAATATTCATATAACTATACTTTCTTTTTTTCGTAAAATATCATTTTTGACCTAATTTGCCTGGAAACTCCGGATCTTGGGTAGAATGCTAAGGGATTCTGTAAATACTACTATACTACATTATCTTTTTTCTCGCTGGCTTATATATTATTTATTTTAATAAAAAAATTTAAATTAAATATTACGTATAGAATAATGAAAGAAATCTATTTTCCATACATTTTCACTTACCGTACACACTGGCAGTACTTTGAAAATAAGCTTAATTTATTAAAAAAAAATAAGTCGAATTTATTAAAAAAAATTTTTTTTTGAACAAAATATGTATTCCAAATTAATTATACATACCTAAATTATTAATATAACTAAATATTAGCAAAAACATTTTTATTAATAATAATTTATAAATCTTTACTTAAAAATATCTCTCTCACAACAAACAAAACTTCTTCACACTTTTCCCTAAATGTACTAAGTAAATTCTGGTGTTGTTTCTTTTATTTTGCTCAGCACTGTATATATTATTTTCAATTGTTATATATACATATGGACAGTATATTCTGGCTGGAGAAAAAGCCAGTTACATGACATACATGCATACATACATACACGATTTTCGCTCCCCAAAGCTCTACTTGCCAAATTCTCGTCGTCACACGCAAACTCCAGTTTGAAAGCTTCAACTTCATGAATATACCTATGAGTATACACAGGCGTATATACATACGCACATATATGTATATATTTACTTTTATTTATGCGTAAGTATAGGGTGACTGAATATTCCTATACTGGAAAGCTTCAATTTTTTTTTTTAATTTTTCAAAAATGAATTTGAAAATAATGGAATTTGAATTTCACTTATGCAAAAATAGAAATTTAGGACGCCGAGATCGAACATTGATCGATCGAAATCCAAGTGAATTCTCAAGTTTGTTGTGTTTTATTTGTTCGCGACTTGATTTTTATTGTAATTTCTTTTTTAAAAAATTTTTTTAATTAAAAAATTATATATTTTTTTATAAAATAAACGAGAAAAAAATTAAAAATTGAGATTATTTTCAAAGAGAGCTTTTTTGAAGCAGTCATCTTGTGTCACCCTGTCAGTATATTCAGTGTCAATGAAATTTACATTGAGAGCGTCGGTGGCAGCCGGTATAAGCGTCAAGTTTGATTGTGATTTTGTTGTTACGTCTACGACAACAATGATTGCATTATCATCATTCTCATTTGCATTACTTGCGTCATAGTAATTCGTATTGTTTTATTTTTGTTTTTATTTTTATTTTATTTTTTTGCTGAATGCGAACAATTCTATAATATATGTACATACATACATACCTATTTATGAAGGGATATAAGAGTACACCCTTTCGAAACTTATGCAATTTCATTAGTTAAAAAAAAACAATTTTATTTGGAAGCTGTAGTACAAAAAATATAAAAAATACAGAACCTCTTTGTTTAAAAGGATATACTTGGTGCAACTAAGGAGAATTGAATGGGCTTGATAGTGTTTGGTTTTAATGATAATTAATGTATAATTAATTCGGAATAAATATTTTGTTTATGGAATAAAAATTAAGCTAAGTTTCAAAGTACGACCAATGTGTCCTTTAAGTGAAAATATATGGAAAAAATATTTCTCCCGTGTTCGGACACCCATTCCTTTCATTATTTTATACGTAACATTTAATTTAAATTTTTTTTAAATAAAATAATTAATGAAAACACTGGCGGGGAAAAAGAGAATGTAGTATGGTAGTACTTACAGAATCCCTTAGTATCCTACACAAGAGTTTTTAAAAGAAAAATTTCAAACTTTCCTTGCAAATTAGGTCGAAAATGATATCTAACGAAAAAAAAGAAAGTATAGTTGTATGAATATTTTCGTAAAAATACTACCTTTGAACTTAATCAAACAAATATTAAAATAACATTGGTTTTGAAAAAAAAAACTAGTTTTCTGTTTTTAAAATGTATATTAGGTAAAGTAAAAGGTCCGTTCGGTTTATTTTATTTTATGCAAATGGTTCCAAACGTTTTTCTGACCTATCTTTAGTTCCTCAGCAATGAAATAAGTGCTCACGTGACGGTCTGTTTCCACTATTTCCATGATTTTATCGCAATTTTCGACGACAGGCCTCCCGAACCGTGGTGCATCATTGACTTCGAAATTACCGGAACGGAACCTAGGAAACCACTTTTGTGCTACACGTTCGTTTACAGTATCGGGCCCATAAACTAAATTAATTTTTTCAGCCGCTTTGGCTGTTTTTTCGCCTTGATCGAAGAAAAGTTGTAAAATTTAGCGAATTTTCTCTTTGCTGGTGTCTATCTTTGACGAGCGCTCACAACGTACTGAGTCAATCAATCGAAAAACTGTCAAAGACAAACTTTTAGCGCGAATAAACACGTTTTCAGCGCCGTATAGTATGACATGATGCGACACGTAACACTAGTACTATGGACAATAACGCCATCTCTTAGATAAAAACCGAACGAACTTCTTACTTTACCTAATATATATAAAACCTATAGTTTCCAGAACCTGCTACACTACCTTTAGGACCTGTATGAAGACAGACGTTTGTAATAAATCAAAAACGACCAGTTTTATTCAATTTTTTGTGATAGAACCCAGCCCGGACCCGGAGACATTAATTTATATATTTTGTATTTTTCATACAGACGGCATAGACAATTTTTTTGAACAGCTTGTGACTATTTAATTGTATTCTTCCTTTTGACAGTTATAAGCTGTCACTTTTAGCTTGCTTTAGAAAAGAAAGTACGCGTAATTTTTTTTATATTTGTCTGTTTGGCATCAATTTTAATATGGAGCCCACAAAAGAACATTTTCTCCATATTTTACATTATTATTTCCTTAAAGGAAAAAATGTAACGCAAGTTGCTAAAAAGTTCCATAATTTATATGGTGATAAGGTCCTTAAAAGAAACACAGTGTCGAAGTTGGTTTGTCAATTTCCGTTCGAGAGATTTTTCACTCAAAGATAAGCCACTTTCAGGTCGGTCAAGTAAAGTTGATGATGACGATATAAAGGCTTTAATCGATTCGGATCGTCATGTAACTGAGCGTGAGATTGAAGAAAAGTTAAGTATACTAAAATCAACCATTAATAATCATATACGACGTCTTGGACTGGGAAAAAACTTGATATTTGGGTACCACTTGAATTGGAAGAAATTCATTAAACAAACCTCTTCAACGCCTGTGATATATATCTTAAACGCAATGAAACGTTTTTTAAGCAAATCATAACTGGAGATGAAAAATGGATTGTTTACAATAACGTCAATCGAAAACAATCATAGTCTAACCATGATGAAGCGCCACAAACCACTTCAAAGGTTGATATTCACCAGAAGAAGATTATGCTGTCAGTTTGGTGGTATTGGAAGGGATGCCTACAGTGACCAAAATTGGTCAATCGTAAAGGTGTCATATTCCCCCAAGCAATACTACACCGCACACATCTTTGGTCACTCGCTAAAAACTGAGAGAGCTTGGCTGGAAACTATTGAAGTATCCGCCATATAGCCCTGACCTTGCACCGTTAGAAAAGGTCGTCATTAAAATCCATTGGCCGTTCGGAGGTGACTTTCAATAAACTGTAGGTCTCTCCATCTCTTGGGAAAACATCAAGACGTGTGTTACAAATTGGAGTAGGAGATCGGCTGAAAATCGCTTTAGAAACCAATGAAACAGGAAAATACCAGTAAGCGCGTTTCATTTTTATACGGATGAGTGAAAAGTAGATAACAGGGTCGGTGGCGGAGTTTACTCAAGAGATCCTGGTATTTGCAAACCATCTTTACATGAGCCTGCCAATTGTCTAAGCTCAATGGTACTCTCAGAACATCGTAATCTGTAACACTAAAACTGAAAACCTTAGAGAATTGCCACAGATTAAACGCAGGTCTCTTTGAATCTGATTTCGGGGTGCCTAGAGACAGTGGCGGACGAGTTTGCAAAGAAGTGCACTTTCTTTCTTGGTGAATGTCATCGTGGAAGAGTTTGGGTATGCCTCACTCCACTTGTAACCTCACTGTAGGAGAGTTATTTATTTAAGGTGCTAACTCAAAGTCTCAATGCGTATAATATGACTGAGACAATGTGGTCACAATGGGATAAAAGAAGGCCACGTGACCTTATCGAGCTGAAAGGAAAGAATATATCTACAGTGATAGATGTTCTTACAAGGCTTGTTCTATTAGGCAGGCACGCAGAGAGGTTGGGCTAGTCAATCTAACGGCTTCTGTAGATGTTGCAGACAAAAGGAGGAACTTTTAAACCTTAAGGCACTTCATTTCTGAATGCCTCGCACTCTGGTAGGTAGAGGTCTCTGGTGGCGGCAATGAAGACTTGAGCGAGATAGCTGATTGCAAACATCTCAAATTGGTTTGATTCGAGGGTTGAGGTCTTTTGGATCAGCGTTGTTACCATGGGCCTGTTGGGTCCACCAGCCAACCAACCCAACTACTCTGAAATTGTGAACAACATGCTGGACAATTTTAAAAACCTAGGAAGTAATATGTCAATCGAAGTGCATTATCTCCACAACCTCCTCGACCTGTAACCAGACAATCTGGGATGCTTTAGCGAAGACCAAGGCGAGTGGTTTCTTCAGGACATAAAAACTATGCAAGAGAGGTGCCAAGGCCGATGGGTGGGGGATGCAACGTGACTATTTAGTTCAAATTCTAGAAAACTACACGTGGAATTCCCTATCTGGTCTCTACAGCTCTTAGATTATTTTTAAATTTTGAAAAATAAACCTATTCCTGTATATTTAATTTTAATTAGAATCAATGGCGCACGTTTTTCTAAAATATGTATGTATGTATAAAAACCCCTTTGTTTTTCATTTTGATTTTCCAAAAATTTTCTACTCTTCCCAAACACATAGAAAAATGCGGCTGGTGAGCAAAAATTTTGATAAAGGCGCACAGGGCTCCGTGACGCTGATACCAGAGGAACCCGAAGACATGTGGCACACATACAATCTCATATCCGAAGGCGATCAAGTGCGCAGCACAACCATACGAAAAGTGCAAAATGAATCGGCGACCGGCTCGTCGACAAGCAGTCGTGTACGCACCACACTCACCATAAGCGTAGAGTCCATAGACTTCGATACGCAAGCATGCATGTTGCGCCTGAAAGGACGTAATGTTGAGGAGAATCAATACGTGAAAATGGGTGCATATCACACACTCGATTTGGAGTTGAATCGAAAATTTGAACTGCGCAAAGCCGAATGGGACACCATAGCGTTGGAGCGCATTGAAATGGCCTGCGATCCAACACAGTCCTCCGACTTGGCGGCGGTCGTAATGCAAGAGGGTTTGGCGTATGTGTGCCTCATCACGGCCAGCATGACGCTGGTGCGTTCGAAGATCGAAGTGTCGATACCGCGTAAACGTAAAGGACACACCCAACAGCATGAGAAGGGTCTGGTGAAGTTCTACGACAGCGTCATGCAAGGCATACTCAGGCATGTGAATTTCGATATTGTCAAATGTGTGCTACTGGCATCGCCGGGTTTTGTGCGTGATCAATTCTTCGAATATATGTTTCAGCAAGCTGTGAAGATTGATATCAAAGTATTGCTGGATAATAAGAGTAAATTCATACTCGTACGCTCGTCGTCGGGTTTCAAACAGTCGCTGAAAGAGGTGCTGCAAGATCCCAGCGTTATGGTGAAAATATCCGATACGAAAGCTGTGCGGGAAGTCAAAGTGCTCGAGCAATTCTACACCATACTGCACACTGAAC
The DNA here is from genome assembly GCA_037013455.1 of Ceratitis rosa. Classification (NCBI taxonomy): domain Eukaryota; kingdom Metazoa; phylum Arthropoda; class Insecta; order Diptera; family Tephritidae; genus Ceratitis; species Ceratitis rosa. The sequence continues at coordinate 26,906,632 of JAWMAG010000012.1, forward strand.
CGGCGCGTGCATTCTATGGTAAGAAGCATGTGATGGAGGCAGCCAAGGCGATGGCGATAGAGACATTACTCATATCGGATAATCTCTTCCGTTGTCAAGATGTCAATCAGCGTAAGGAATACGTAAATCTAGTTGAGTCGGTGCGCGAGGCCGGTGGTGAAGTGAAAATATTCTCCAGCATGCATATATCTGGCGAGCAACTCGCCAATCTCACCGGCATTGCGGCTATTCTACGCTTTCCCATGCCGGAACTGGATGACAGTGCTGATGAAGATGATGATGATGAGGATGATGACTCGGTCGATACAGAATAATGATTTTTATGCTTAGCTTTAGTTTCGCTTTTAAATATAAATAAATGTATGTTGAAAAATATAGTGATAAGAAATAATATTATGCAATCAAAGAACACATTTTGGCTACCATTAAAACTTACCAACTTAAATGACAGTAAATTATTTGAGTCTTCATTTTATTTGAATTTCTCTTCGAGGAAACTTTTTTGTGAAGAAAGAAGATTTTTTTATGGAGTAAAGAATGAAAATCGAAGATTTATTTGCAGCAGAAGAGAAGAGAGAGCCCAATATGCCTGCTTCCTGACGGAGCTCTTGGTGTTGTTCAGCGTTAATTTAAAAAACCGCAAAGTCCACCGGATATAACAAATTGAGACATATCGCCAAAGAGGCGCTCGAAGGCAACTTACGAAGAGCGAGAGAGTGTGTGCCGATCCTGGGTCTTTTCTAGAATTTGGGGTTATGGCGAAAATCTGGTTTATGGAGGATTGCTCCAGTTTAAAGATACGCTGATAAGGTCCTTTTAGTTGACGGTGCGCTTTAACCTCTCACACATAGCACGCTCAAGTAGACATAACACATTGGATATTGGGAATACTTATTCCTCGATAATAAGTGCAAACTCAGGTTCCAATCGTCGAGCATGCTTACGTCCCTACTTGGCAAAGAAGCTGATATGTCAGTTCTTCGCCGGCGAGTTTACATATTTCGTCCAGGCATCTATATCGGCGGCCACGATAGCCGAGTGGTTAGCATTGCGTACTGACATTCGGAAGGCTCGGGTTCATATCCCAGTGCCAGCAACATTCAAAAGTTATGGAAAATTAATTAAAAAAAAAAAAAAAAAAAATAAGTTAAATTTTCTAATTGCGGTCGCTCCTCGGCAGGGAATGTCCATCCCTCCGAGTGTATTTCGGACATGAAATTAAGGCTCCTCGTAAAAACAATCATCAGCCGGGCGAAGGCGGCTTAGCATAAACTGTAGGTCCCTCCATTTGTTAGAAAAACATCAAGACGCAAAACTACAAATTGGAGGAGGAGCTCGGCCGAAAATCGCTTTAGCGGTTACAAAGCGCCAATTATATATATATCTATATCGGCATACTCCGCTTTATGACTCTTCGTGAGCGCTATTCACAAATATCGTCATAGTCGTGTAATGGAACGTCTATACCATCGTCATAGATTGGTGATTCGAGTTTCCCATCTCCTGTGCTTTCTTCATTCTTCACCACTGCAATTATGAAGACTAGAGTAGTGCTTCCCCAATTATCTCCTCAATAAGCTTGGAACATCGGTCACCAGATTACCTTTCTAGCTCCTACATGAGTATGCTCCGGTCTTGAAACCTTCTGTAAGAGGCTGTTTCTTTCCATAGAGTTTTCTCACATTTATCGGCGTATTTCGTTTTTCCTCTGCAAATGTCCCTCGCTTCTATGTTCAATTCTCGGTAGCTACCACAAACCACAGACTACATCACGGTCTTTTTCTGATATTGTCGAAAATCAATTGTTTATGCAGCGGCGCTTTGTAGAAGTGAGCTTCCTTTTTACCGCGTTGTTGCCGAGTACTCCCATAAAGCAGATGTAGAAATTGCTTGTTTGACTGCTGTGGCTGTGATTTTAGATTTCCGAAGTCGATTCTTCCTCGCATATGTAGACGGGCGTTCTTCGGAGCATAGGGATCCTAATAAATATTAGATACTTGGAGAGTACGCAAATTTGAAACACTGAAGACCATCTGTTACATCATAATCGGTTTGGTTGCGCGATTTTCAATCCGGCTACAGCGAATGCATATTTTTATGCTGGAATCTGCTATTAAAGATAACCATATTTCCGTGCCCGTGAAGTCGATTTGACTCTTACTATTTGGAGAGATTTTGTCGTGTCCGACTGATGCGCTCTAGGCGCATTTTTTGCCCACCCTGGCGTTGAAATCATCAAGCATGATTCAGTTATCGGGACTGGGAAGTACCGCTTTTAAGTGCGTACCAAGCGTTTGCAAAAGGTGTTCTTGGCAACATCATCTTTCTCTACCTTCGGAGCACGCCCGAAAATAAGTGATTTGTATAATAACTTCCTTCTTTCCGTGGTTAGATCTTCATTCACGCCAGGCTTCGGCGACAGAATCTCGCTCCCACCACGAGTTCCGCTCCCACCACGCCGTAGAATTCACAAGTGCTCACCCTACCTTCTTTTGTCCGTTCATTGCACTGCTTGAACGGCAGTCAGCCCTTAGTCGTGCCAGAACATCAGCCAGCTAGACAGCGGTGCATTACCATTGAAGGGACTGGATATTCTCGTTGCCCCCAAATCGTAATCCTTAAATGTTTGCAGGGGTCGGCAACCAAAGTGGGATCTATCATTAGTAATTTTTCATTGAGGCACGTTTTTTTATATGGTGTCTTTAACCCTACACACAACTATAGAGGGCTTTCCTCCTAAATTTTGCTAGCTTTCAAAGGAATGTTTGTTGACTCTCCAGAGGATGCAAGGTCTTAGACCGGAAGTCGTAAATGAATCGTTTCTTGCCATTCTCAGTTGAATGGTTGTGAAAAACTTTCCCCATGGACTACTCCTCATGGCTTCGCCCTCCACCTTATGAGAATTGTCAAATAAATAATTGACGCTTTGTAACCGCTGAAGCAAATTTTCGACCGAGCTCCTTCTCCAATTTGAGTTGGGCGTCTTGATGATCTAATACTAACAAATGGAGCGACCTCCAGTTTATTTCAAGCCGCTTCCCAACGGCTGATGGAGAAGCTTTTATTTCATATTTAAAATGCACTTGGAGCGCTTGACATTCCCTGCCGAGGGGTGACCGCAATTGAAAAAATTATTTTTATATAATTTTGACTGTTGGTCAACTAGAAGTCGAACTTTGGTCTTTCGAATGGTAATACGTACTGCTAACCACGAGGCTGTGGCGGCCACACATAAGAATTGCTTAACTTTAAAATGGAATATACCGAAATGGTGTTTTAAATGAATATTTGCTTGTCTCTCTGTAGATATACATATATGTAATTGGTACTTTGTAACCGCTGAAGCAATTTTCAACCGAGTTCCTCTTCCAATTTGGGGTTTTGCATCTTGATACTAAGCCCTGCCTTCGAACGGCTAATGATTTTTTTTATGATAAGCCTTTATTTCATGTCAAAAATACACTCGGAGGGGTTGAAATTCACTGGATATATGGTACATATGTACATACATACATATATACATATGTACATATAATATATACATTCGCTTTTAATACTTCGTCTGCTTTAGACGTATTTGCGGAAATGTATACACACACATATGTACATACATACTTATACTCGTATAAATATGTATTTCTATATACATTCATGCATACATTAATGCATATTTACTTCAATAAGTACTTATAAGCAGGTCCTATGCACTTTTAGAGCTTAATAATAAAAGCTTAATCTGAACTCTCGTAGTTACGGTCTGTCTGTCTGTAGCTCCCTCTCTCTCTCTCTCTCTCTATTTATTTGTTTTCATTTTATTTCGTAATTATGTTTTGCATTTTGTTCTATATTTATTTTATTGCAAATTTACTACCACTTTAGCCAAGTACACATACATATTTATGTTTGTACATACACGTACATACATATGTATGTATGTATTGAAGTATTTCGCACAAACAACCGTACAAATTTGTTGCTCGACACTCCTTATTCGTTCGTTCGTTCGTTCGTTCGCTCGTTCGCTTCGCTTCGGTTCGTTTCGAGTCGGGTGCAACGCGCATGGAGTTCTCGAGTTATCTTAGCTGCGCAGCGCACTCAAAGTCAAAGGTTATTGAACTCGGCCACAACATGGAGGTGAGTTTCAATGCCATGGCGTCCATTGCTGCATATGAATGTACACTCGTACACACATACATACATACAAACACACTTATGGTAAATGTCTACTTACTATACGATGAATGCATTGAATAAACCCATCCAATTTGTGCAGTTTTGTGAGTTTTGTGCATAGAATTGAATTGGTTTTCTTCGCTCGTTGCATAGACACTCCCGTGTCTCCTGGTACAAAGCTAGCTGGTGGTGTGTGTGCTGCATTGTGCGGCAGTGCGCTGGATTGGAATGAAGTGCTTGTTAGCTGGGCATAAAAGCGTCAATACGATATGTGAGTGCATACATATATACATACATACATAAGCTCACATGTGATTGTGGCTCTGTATTATTACTATTCAAATATGTATATACTCATACATACATATGTATGCGTATGTGATGTATGCAAGTGCATATAATACATGGCTAAGTGGGCTTTGTAGTTGCAGAGAGCGTAGTTTTCATGTTCTTTTATACATACATATTTATATATGTACCTCTTATAGTACTCGAATCAAGTTATGTGCATATTGTATGTACATTGTACTTATATATGTAAATGTATATTGGCTTCAAATTATGTTGACAGAAAATATAATCGGGGCTCTTAAGGGTTGAGAATATTGGATGAGAAAAATTAAATAAAAAAAAATTAAAATAATGAACTACATATACATATATGTATGTATAAACATACAGATATGTACTAACTGCATACATACACATATCTGGATAATTGAGTTAATTTTAATTTTTAATTTAAATTTATTATAGTTCGAGCAAAGGGAGTTGTAAACTTCTACTTTACTCATTAAACGAAGACTGAAGCCAGAAATCCCTGTTCAAAGGATTTCATATATCCTTTATGTTTGCAACCAGCAAAGATTTTTATAGGACACAGAAAGGTGATCTAGTGACACTGATTGAGGGAACACCTCTGCAGTCTGCTAAATGACAGGGAAAATGGAACAATCGATGATGGTAAGCCCGAAACCCCTATCGATGACGATTAATGATGATCCAAGACGTTGGGAAAGAGGTCTTAATGGTTTACCTGAAAGACTGGGAAAATTGTCGGGTCTTTATACCGGAACGAACCGGATTTTTATCCGACCAAAGACTGTTCCGATTCGGGGAATATTTTGCGGTTACAACAACAACACAACATGATCGAAATGACGTTCCACTACAGGACCATGACGAGGTTGGAATACCGATTGTTCGTTTAAAAAACCACAAAGCGTCTGGAGCTGACCGGCCATGAAGTACTGACAAGGTGCATGCTTCAGCTTCAAAGGAATATGGTGGGACGAAAGCTTGCCCGTTGATTGGATTTTAATTGTGCTCTGCCCAATCTATAAAAAAGGGGACCCCACAGTCTGCGCCAATTACCGTTGGGTAAACCTCCGCATATAAGGTCCTGTCGAGCGTATTGTGTGAAAGACTAAAATCCACCGTCAATAAACTGATTAGACCCTTTTAGTGTGGCTTTATACCTGGTAAACCAACCATTGACTAGATATTCACAATGCGCCAAGTCATCAAGAACAATCGATACACATCTCCTTTTCATCCATTTTTAAACAGCCCACAACAGCACAAAAATGAACTGCCTCTACGCCGTTGAACTTAGTATTCCTGCTAAACACATACACCGGAAACGCGGTCGGAATTAGGAAGGACCTCTCCATGCCGTTCGTTACCAAACGAGGTTTCAGACAGGGAGATAAAGAAAGAAGAAGAAAAGGTGTAAAGATTCTGTGATTTCTTCAATTTGATGCTGGAGAAAATAATAAGAGCTAAGAGTGCTCAATATGCCAGTCATATTACTATCTCCAAACTTGATAAAGAAGCGAGCGAATAATTTGCTAATCGGCTCCTTCGTCACTGTTGACGGTTGTAGCTTAGAGTTCGTAGATAACTTCGTCTATCTAGGAACCAGCATCAACACCAACAACAATGTCAGCCTTAAAATCCAACGCAGAATCACTATTGCCAACAGTTTGCTATTTTGAATTGGAAAATTCCTTTCTCAACGAACAAATACCATCGCTGGTGGAAGCAGAGGAAAAGAAAGACATCCACTCCATTAGAAGGATCAGGTAGAGAGCGATCTGGTTTCACTTGGTATTTCCAACTGGCGATATTGTTAATTCGGCTATAATCGCGTAAGCGGAGCATACGAAAATAAAGATGAAAGAGAAAGAATCCGAAATACCGTTGGAACAGTGAACCATCTCGCAAATGCCGAAAAAAGTCAAAATATAGGAAGTAAAACACCAATAATTTTATGGGAAAAGAAGGTTTCAGCAGCTCTTAGGTCTCCATTGCTTTTTAGCTACGTTTCGATGGTGTCTTACCTCGAGTGTTTACCTCAACAGCTTGGGCGAAATCAAAGGCGGTAAAGATTTTCAAACACGATATCTGCAGTTGGCACAAGCATTGCATCTGTACACTTCGGTCTGAGAAAAATTTACTCATGTCAAAATACAAACTGACACAGACAGATGGCGATAACATGTCAGTTATATGAGGAGAGGTAGCTGTTGGCTTACAACACAGTTCATTTTCCTACATACCTATGTATGAGTGGAAGTTTAATCACCACAATAGAAAGATTAATTTTGTCAGGTTAAATTGGGAATAAAGTAGAGCTCTAGATATCCGGGTATCGAGCAGTGTGAGAGGCGACGTTAGTAGGCTTAGCGTCGCGGTTTAATTCTCTCTTTAGTCCCCAGACAGGTAGGTGAGTAGATTAGTAAAAGCAGCTTTTATGGTGCGGAGACATGGACGATGAGTACATCTGATGATTCGGAGTTAGAAGCTTTCGAGAGAAAGGTTTTGCGTTCCTCTACGAGTTGGGAACGGCGAATTCCTCAGCCGATGGAATGATGGGCAACATTGACATAATTCAGCGAATCAAGAATCAGCGGCTACGCTGGCTAGGTCATGTGGTCCGAATGGATAAGGATACATCAGCTTTTAAAATTTTCGATGCAGTACCCGCTGGTGGAAGCAGGGAAAGAGGAAGACCTCCACTCCGTTGGAAGGACCTGGGTCTACTAGGTATCTCCAATTGGCGCCAAACAGCGAAAGGAATGGCGCAATGTTATAAATTCGGCTATAATTGCATATGCGGTGTCTACGCCAGTAAAGCAAGAAAACTCAACATCCATCTCGATTACTTTTTCGAACTACAGCACGCTATTTACATACATACATACCTAGTATGTTACATCGGAAAGTAAGTAAAAAGTAGTTCTCAAAGGCAAAGACAGTAACAAGATTAGTTGTTGTTGTTTTTGTCGCAGCTTAGAAGCAGGCCACCGAGGATTCGGAACTGTTGTTGTTGTTGTTGTTGTAGTAGCGGCTGGCTAACCCCGCTTAGGGCAGGTATCATTAGTCTAAGTCGCCGAGGTCATCTAACGGGAGGTCCAGGAAACGTGCTGTTTCGACGGGGTTAGACCAAAGGGAAGGGGGGGGGGTAGGTTTAAGGGGGCATGTGAAGAGGTGGTTAGTGTCGTGCGGGGACTCTCCACATGCAGGGCATACGTTGGGTATGCTGGGGTCGAGTCTGGATATGTAGGAGTCTAACCTGCTACAGTATCCAGATCTAATTTGTGCCAAGATAACTCGGGTCTCTCGAGGCAGCTCGAGCTCACTGTCTGATATTGGTGGAGATTTGTTTCCGAGTACGCCATTCACTGGAAGGGAGTCTAGGAAGGTGTTGACAGACTCCTGGTGAATGGCGTTCAGCGCCTGTCGGTAAGCCGTCCTGTCTAGCGGTTGTTTTAGATGGTGCTGTATGGTGCAGTTAAGGTCAAGTACTCCCTTCCTGATGTGCCTAGGCGGAGGCTCGGCTTCTAAGAGGTACCTGCTGTGGTGCTCCGCGCGGTGGCATCCCAACAGGAACTGCTTGCACAGCAAAGCATTATGCTCCTTAACTCGTAGCATAAATGCTTCGCTGTGCAAGTGGTGCTCCGGTGACATCAGGAGGTTTCCTGTCGCAGTCCTAAGGGCGGTGTTCTGACAAGCCTGTAGTTTTCTCCACTGCGTCTCGTTCGTCCCCGGCGCCCAAATCGGTGCAGCGTAGTTTACGGAACTGTTGGAGAGGGCGGTTAGCAGAGTTAGTTAGCATGACAAGAGATGGTCTCAATGCGTACACTTCGTTTCTTCATCTTTCTTACGGTTGCTATTGCATATCCTTAAAGGAACTACCAGTTTTTCCGCATGTTCTCTTAGCAGTCAGTAATAGTGTTAAAGAGTATCTACTGTGTGATATTATCCAAACCTCTCTAGATGTAATGCAAGTCACAGTGGTGATTTGTAACCAAATTGCGGTATGGCTTTTGATGTTTTTCCAACAAATGAAGGAACATACAGTTTATTATAAGCTGCTACCGTACGGTCGATGGATTTTATATGGAGCTGTTTTATTTCATGTCAGTAATACACTCGGAGGACTTGACATTCCCTGACGAGTGACGAGCGCAATTAGAATAGTTCGCATTGCTAATCACTAATCACTCGGCTACTGCGGCCGCCATAACAGAGCAAGTCAATGCTATTGGTCATGAATGTTTCGTCCCTTTCATATTTTTCATTTGATTTAGTCTTTGATGCGACATTTTTTTTAATGATATATGTACATATAGGATTTAAATTTTTTTCCCTTTACCTATACTGCCTTTTTTTCGTTCTCATCCGATATAAAATATGATTCCTTTTACTTTCAAAACTTTACAAATTTTTCCTGTACGAGTACAACAGCGTGTATTTCCGATTAAAAAAAAACGGCAAATTCTGTCAACTCATTTTGAGAGGGAGGAAGGAGAGAGAGTACCAAAACTTCACTCTCTAAACTTCTGCTTAGTAAATATTTATATAGAGTTTTTGCAATGAAGAGAATTGCAAAGAACCATAAATGAAAAAGTAGATGGAAATACCATTATATATGTATGTACATATGTACATTATATAAATAAACACAAAGTGCTTTTATGCTTTCACATACATACTTACTGTATATGTAAATACATACGAGTACATATGTATGTGCATAGTATGCTCGCGCTTGCAGTGTGCCATTGATAGCAGCGGCGGCCAACCAAGTCCAAGAGTATGAGGAACTTTTGTGAAGTTGTTGTAGAAATTGTATACAGAGGAAACTTTTCTCGGGCAAGAACTTCCAATCAACTTTGGGCTGTTGAGCCGCTTTCGCTTAATTATTGTACATTCATACATATGTATGTATGTATGCACGAGTACTTGCGAGTATTATGTGCCGTAAAAGTTTTGTGCTGAAGGAAATACATACATATGTATGTATGTACAAACAGAATTAGTAGTATCTACATACATATGTACGGTTGTGAAAAGCATTTAACTTTTTAGTATATAAATACCTAAAAGAGAGCTATATGTATATATATGTATGTACATACATGTAGTTGAGCGCCTGAGAGGCAAGCAAGTGCATTGTGGTAGGCAATGACGGTCTCGACGAGGATGTGCAAAAGCAAATACGGAAAAAGCGCACTTAAAAGCAGCGTCAGCAAAGCCCAGTATTGTGCAGGCAAGCAGTTTGTTGGCGGAGTGCAGAAAGCATTGGATTCTAATTTTAAAGCTGCAGCTAAAAAGCAGAAGAAATTGCACATCCAGTAAACAAAGAACTCCGGACATGATCGGTTGATCACGGCGCTGATGAAAACGAGTGTGAGTGACGCGTTTTTTAGTTTGTGTGAATAGAAGTTGAGTGTTTTAGTTTTTTTTTTCTTTCAATTTGTTTGTTTGAATTTGAATACAAGGACAAGTGAAAATATAGTGAGGAAAAGTAGAAAAATTGTGGTATTCTAGTGGCAAATTAGTTGGAGGTGGAGTATGTATACGTATAAAGTGGCGTGAGTGTAAAGAAAATATATGTATTTATATACATATGCACATACATATACTTATGTATGTATGTATATTGTAAATGCTACTACATTTAATTAAGAAATCTACAGCGACACGATACCTATAACCAAGTAAGCTCCACCGCTACTGACTTGGACTTTAAAAAATTCTAAGTTTGTTGACCATCTCCATGACCATATACAATGTCCAGAGTTTAGCCTAAACGCTATTGACCTGCAGTATTTTGCAATAAAAAATGAACTATTTGAACATTTGAAACATTTTTAACCATGTTTTAGAGTGAATTCGGTTTAGCATTTAAACTTGACCTTAAACTTGTCCAGCAAGTTCTTGCACGCAATGCCAGTGGAAGCGCTGGCGAATATGTACATACATACATACTTACATATACCATATATAATATATGCACTGTTGGCGTTAGTCACTCGCGTACTCCAACTCCAAACATAGCAAATGGCAAGCGCCTTCATATCCGAAAACTCCGCAAATAATACATACATTCATCATACATACATACATAAAAATGTATATAAATATATCCGGCTGCAGCTTCATTCGTCGACGTATGTATTTATAGCTTTTTGCAATCAACAAAAAAAATAAAAAATAAAAAAAAATAAAAAAAATTACAATAATAATACGGATATAAAAGAAAATTAAATTAAATTAATTTGCAACTTCAATGCACTTCCTGCTGTATATTCTTGCTTGCATTTACATGTAGTTGTAAATGCTTTTCTTTTTTCGTGTTTGTTTTTTTTTGAAGTTACTGGAAGTTTTTCACCAAAACCAGTGCCAAATGTATTAAGTTTCTATTCGCTTTGTTAGTGTACACCAAATGAGTCTCGTTGCATGTAAGAATTGCATTGCGTTTATTTATAAATATATATCATATGTATGTACCATATATACATATTTACATACAAACATAGATACATACATATATATCCATATAGGTATATGCATTGTCGTCTCCCAAAGCTTTTCAGCTGCAAGCATGCATCGCTGCTCTAATTCCTTATCTACGCTCAGTCGGCGGCGAATAATTCTATAAGCGCATAAAAGCTCTGTGCCGAAAGCTCTTTGTATCAATGGCAATGGTCAATGTACTGTGTGCGCTCGTAAGCTTTAATTGTTTACGTACAGTGCTTCGCCGTTAAATAGAGCCGGAAATTTACATATTTATATACTCCATGTTTTTGGAAGAACGCAATACAATACATATACCATATATGTATATACAAAAACAAAAAGGATTCACTTTTATACATAAAATTTATAATATAAAGTAATATTTGTTGCAAAAGCCTTCTGCTTCTTCTTCTACCGTTAATGCGATTATAGCCGAATCCATAATAGCGCGCCATTCGGTTCTGTTCTTTGCTGTTTTTCGGCAGTTGGAAATAACAAGTGCAACCAGGTCGCTCTCCGCCTGATCTTTTCAACGGAGTGGAGGTCTTTCTCATTCTCTGCTTCCATCAGCGGGTACTATAATCCATCCAGACCGAAATCGACGAAGTGGTGGTATGTGTCAATCCTCTTTTCACGGGTCTTTTTCAAGATGTAGCGCTTGGTGAATATCTGGTTAATGATTTATTTACCAGGTCTAAAGCCACATTGATAAGGCCCAAACAAAACGCTCGATAGGACGTTATTTCTGCACAGAAAAAACACGTTTATTGTAATGACATGATACAAAGTAATTTATTAGAAGTATTGTCCGTTGCTATCTATACATTTTTCCCATCATTCTGGCAATTTGTGGATTCCGCGTCAAAAGAACTGTTGCTCTTTTAAGGCAAACCAGTCACCGAGCCATTTTCGTACATCTTTGTAAGAAGTAAAGCGCTGCTCAGCAAGTGTGTGTACCATCGATGCAATTAAGTAGTAATCGGATGGGGCAAGGTCCGGTGAGTAAGCCGCGTGCTGAAGAATCTCCCAACGAAACGATTCTATCGTTATCTGGACCTGTTTTGCTTTGTGTGCTGGTACATTGTCATGCAGCAAAATCACCTTGTGTTGTTTTTGTTGGTATTCTCACTCAAAACTCGATCCAAATCGGTCATTTGTTGTCGGTAGCGTTGAGTATTGACAGTTTCCCCAGGTTTCAGTAGCTCGTAATAGGTTACGCCCTTCTTATCCCACCAAACACACAGCATTGCCTTTCGTCCGTAGCGGTTTGGTCTTGCCGTCTCGATGTTGATGGTTCACCCGGAGTAACTCATGACTTTTTTCACTTAGGATTCTCGAAATGTATCCACTTTTCATCGCCAGTCACAATTCGATGCCATTCGGCTGCGGTTTTCTTCAGATGAAAATAGAAAAGTAGTGCTGTCGGCAAATCGTAATTTGTTGGCACAAAAAAGTTCTATTGTGAGTTGGAAATCTTTGTCGGATATCAATACAATAACAAAACACCGCTGACGTTATGTATCGGTAGCTGCATGGACATCTAGCGCAACTTATAGGCAAATTCCGGTTTCATACTTACACTCCTGGTATATGCGATATTAAGGAGGCTTATTCCATGGTTATTGACTTATACTAGACGCCTAGTTCTAAGAAAAACGTTTGCAAAGTTTTACAATATCACACCGGAGACAAGGGCGTCGTTAATTGCCGAATCACTAGCCAAGTGTTTTTCGAATTCACTGAAAAGTTTTAGAGAATAATTCGATCATACCTTTGGAAAATTCTATAAAAGTAATAATACAAAAATCAAATATTTTCTTTATCCTTTTAGAGGCCATAGCTGGTGGGTAACGTAACATTCGTTGTTAATCATGGACAGTTATTCTTACTTCTTACAATAGCATGCCGGTCATAAGCTTCAACGAAAGATGCATATACCGCTAAAAGATGGCTGACTAAAAAGCTATTCCACTCCAAATTTTCACTTTACTCGCTTAGAGAGAGTCAAGGCTTTTAAAAAAGCTTCAGAGAAGAGTTTGATTCTATGTTGCTGCCCACCACCGTACATACGTGTATGTATGTATATGTACAATGCTTCTATATGAGTTCGGCACGGATGTGCGAGTATTATGCACACAGGCAGTGCTTTATTGAGAGAGTTGTGCTCTCTATAACTTCAGATTAACTTTAATTTCTCATTGTCAACCTTTTACTTTTCAGCTCAACATACAGTAATACTAATATGCTCCAACTTGTTTGTTTAATATTGCAGCTGTCTCTTCAAATTAGTCGCCATCGACATACAAACATCGTGCAACATACTCGTATATATGTATGTGTTCTACACTGCGGTCGTTCTTAGCATAAACTTCAAGGTGAACTATAACAAGAAACCAAAAGCACAATTTGCGAAGTAGAGGAAAAGGACGAAGAACGTCAACGCACTCCAGCGCACCAAACAGTCGCTCATCAGTGGTCATGGTGTTGGTAGTCGTCTACCGCAGCATGTGTTGCAAAAACTACAACGAAACGTAAGCACACGAGACGAAGAAGAAGAGTAAGAGACGATAAATGAAAGATTTTGTAGTAGCTTTTTTCTTGTATGCGTCTCAAGGGTCGTGCAACAACAACAACAACAACACTACGTAAACAATATACCCACTTGAAAGACTCGTACGTTGATGGATTACATAAAGACGAACAACGACAACAATTGTATATAAAACAACTGCCACAAGTGTATACGACGATGGCGAAGACACGAATAAAAACAACACCGACGCGCATGCAAAAGGATGCGTTAATGGCATCAGCCGCCACGACGACCGCCGCCATATCCAAGCCAGTAGTGGCAACGACATGCCATACTGTTGCACCGCTAGAAGATGTCAAGGTAATGAGATTGTGGCTTGTGTGAGGGAGTGTGAGTCGCAGGTTGTGTTTGTTATTGTTGTATATCAAAAAAAAAAAACATGCTTATATGATTTCAATCAAATGTGTGTTATGTCACATGACTTGATTGCGATGTTGAGTGTTGTTTGGATTTGATGGCATATTAGGACAAGATGTGATTTGGATATGAGGAATGGTATAATGTGACTTATGGAAATGGGTGATGCGATTTGATGACGCATTATGAGACTAAAGGCATTTGGTAATAAGATTTGTTTTAGGGAAAGAATAAGATATGATGAGATGATTAAACTTGTGATTCTATAATAAGAAAATACACATGTGATGAAAGTCGATGCTGTGATGTGATATGATTTGATGCGTTTGCTTTGATAAACATGTGATGTGACTTATGTGACGCTGTGATGCGATGTGATTTGATAAAATATTATATTTTGAGATACGGAAATTTATGCTATGATTTGAGAAATTGATTGATTTGTTTTGTTTTGCTGTGATATCATAACACGATGTGATGAGACGATGCGATTTTATAGTCAGAAAAAGTGTGATGTGACGTATGAAATTGAACTATGAAATTTAACTTGATGAATCTTATTATATATGATGTGACTTACGAGCAAGATAAGATATATTTTAACTAACAGGAATGAGTGATGCTATTTGATTTGACATCACGTGATAGCAATAATTGATGCTATTTGATTTGACATCACGTGATAGCAATAAGTGATGCGGTTTGAATTGTTATCATGTGATAAATGAAATAATGGTAAAATCATATGATGTGACTAAGGGAAATGAGTGAAGCGATTTGAGGAAGCGAGTCATATAAGGAGGAAGATTCTTACTCTGAAGTTTCCTCCTTCTTCTTGTACTTCTTTGGCGTTGACATCACTTAACAATAGCAAGCCAGTGGTGTTCGGAGACCATGCCCTTCTCCTTCTGCACCTTCAATCGAAGTGAAGTGTTTCCATCCGTCTTAGGCAACATAACTCATGTGGCGTAGTCGCTGTCTCTTAATTCGATTAACTATGTCACTTTCATCATACTGATCATCTAATCGTTCTATCGTTTGCCGGAAACTTCGCTTTGATGCCGATGGTGGCGTGGTGTTCATATACTGCGGGACCTGTCGACGGAATATTCCGTCGTTGTGCCGTCCATCTTACAGCTTAATTTTTACAAGAACTTCAACCAGCTCGGCAGCGGAGTCTTCCCAATTTAGGCACTGGATATTCCAAATGTATGTCCTCAAAGCGTGATCCTTAAAACGTGTACAGGGCTCGGTATGTGCATGATGTGTGTGTGTGCTTTCCAGTAAGAATGTGACGGGTTTTATTGAGCGAATGATCAAATATAATTTCGAAAATGTCAGGCAAATACTCTTTCAAGTACAAATGTCTCCTTCGTTTTAATTAATTTTTCTTCTTCTTCCACAGAAACGCTTGCGTCACTCCACCGCACCACCAAAACTCAGCCAAAACATCAGTGGCGGCACCTCAACGATCATTGTCACAGCACCGAAACGTACAAACTCCATATCATCCATCACCTCCACCATCTCGCAAATCAGCGACATGAACTCAGACACCGAATCTCCACCACCGCCCATCGTGCTAACCACTAGCACAACGCCGACGCCGACGACAACGGCAGCAAGCACAACAGCAACAAAATCAACCAGGTCACTACTCAACGCAACACATGCGGCCGCCCCAGCGCCGCGTACACTCAACAGTTTACTCTGTAAACCAAGCACAAACACCACTACCACCATCACCAGCCAACACCCAGCAGCGTTACGTAATCGCAAAGTATTCATGATCACCGAGAAGACGGATGAATATGCGGGTGTGGAAGCGTCCACATCAACAGCGGCGAGTGGTTTGACAACCGGTCAGAAGCGGAAGATGTATCTGATTATGGAGGAGAACAGTTGTGGTGCGGAAGATGGTGGTGAGGAGTATGGTGAAGGTGAAGATACCATAAGCAGAGATGCACAAAAGTATTTGAAAAGAGAAAATGGTCTGATTGCAGGTGCGGGTGGCACAAAAAAGCTGACACTCTTTGCTGACAAAGCGGAGAGTGGTACGTTAACGGAGAAGTTCGAGAAAATCTTGCCAGAGATATTGAATCGTATACAGGCAAAGGAAACGAATGGTGTTGGCGGAGGAGGAGGAGGAGGAGGAGGGGCGGGAGGAGCAGCAGTATTGGCGTATGACGCGCCGCTGCATGCAGCAGCGACAACGGTGACGTCGAAACTTTTGAACGGCAGTGCCAATTTAAATATTATCAAATCCGAACCGTTATCACAACAACAACAACAGCAACAACAACATAAGCAACAGCAGCAGCAACAACAACCACAGCTGCAATTGAAACAAGAGCCATATAACAACAAAAAGACGACTGATGAAAAACCAGCCAATGAAAGACTACCAATTACACTGCCACCAAAAAAAAATCGTACAAAAATCATAACAACAAATTATAACGGCAATAGTTTTGCTAGTAATTTTAGTGATAATTTTAATAAAAACACTAACAATGTGTGGACCAATTTCGGCAATAGAAGTAACAACAATGCCAACAACAACAATAGCACACAAAAGGTTGCAACGCCGCCTGGTCAAGTGAAACAAATCTCTGCAGCGACACCGGTCATTGTGTCGGCGGTGACGCTGAATGCGCGTCAGCATCATCAAAACAACAACAACAACAACAATAGCAGCAGCAGCAACAAAAACAACAACAACAGCACCAATCACACTCACAATGGCAACAACAACAACAGCAGCACATGTGAAATTAAACGTCTGGCGAGTAAGACTACTAACAACAACAATAGCAACAGCAACAACACTATTAATAATACAATAACAACAACAACAACAACACCGCCGAACAACACAAACATTAGATATGTGAGTCATGCCAACGGTGGCAGCAGCAGCCAAGTTGGTGGTGTCGTCACAACCATGGCGCAGGTTGAATTGGTGCCACAGAAAAATATCAATTTATCAACGGATTTTCACTTTCTCATCAAAATGCTGCCAAAACTCGAGAGTATACCCGAGCCGCATAAGAATAATGTAAAGAATTGTATTGAGAAGATAATTACGCAAAATGCGAATATATTTGCCAAACAGTAAGCTCAGATCGCCCAGACAGCCCAGAGGGCCAAGCCAGCTAGTACAGTGGGCGGTGAAAGTCAACAACAATAACA
Source organism: Ceratitis rosa (assembly GCA_037013455.1). Classification (NCBI taxonomy): domain Eukaryota; kingdom Metazoa; phylum Arthropoda; class Insecta; order Diptera; family Tephritidae; genus Ceratitis; species Ceratitis rosa. Next base: position 26,923,757 of record JAWMAG010000012.1, read on the forward strand.
ACAACAAATAAAAAAATAAATAAATTGCTGAATTACGAAAAATGAACATTTTCATCTAGTTAATATTACATACATACATACAGACTTATAGATATATACACATATACATAGATATTAAAATTAATATTATATTTTATAAAAAAAAAATTAATTTAAGTGTATTTTTACATACGACTATATGTACATTCTATACAAAAGAATATTGAAATTGATTTTTTTAATATATTTATGTAGGTATGTATTTTATGAGGTACATATGTTTCTCTTAAAAGAAAGTGGTCAACGCCTTTTGTTTACAAACGAATGTTGCGCATTCGCTAAAATATTATAAATAATTATAATTAATTAATTAATATATAATATATTAATTATAATTAACAAGACATTTACACATTACATATATGTATGTATTTTGAACTGTATTCTACTTAACTTTTTTTTTAAATAAATTTAAATATGTTAACTAATGCATATAAGAAATATGTACATACCTTTGTATGTATGTATTAGCTATATGTATGTGTATGTACGTTAAAAATAAAAAATTAAATAATTTTTAAGCTTAATTTTCTCGATAAACATAGACTGAAGGCGGTAAGGCTGCAAATTTACATACATACATATACATAATATATATTATATAAATACATATATTTAGCTATACTTCAAGTAAATTAAATAAACATAAACAAAAACATGTATTACATACATTTTAATATAAGATATGTACATACATATGTATGAAATGCATATACCATATGTACATATAAGATATGTCTCGAAATTTAATTTCTCGTAAAACATACATACATACATAAATATATAGATGTAATTACATATACATATACATAAGCGAATGAAAATTCTATTTTCTTAAATGATAACTTAAATAAATACATACATACAAATAAATTTAAACATTTAAAAAATAAAACTTTCTTGAATTGTTTTAATCCTTTGATGATTAATTAAGTTTCTTTTACAACGAATCCAGCGCACAGTGGATGGGCTTGCATGGAGCGGTGATATCGCACAGACGAGCCATTTTTCGACTTCTTCAAAATTAGCGAAGCACTGCTCTGCAAGGGAGTGTCCCATCGATGCAAAAAGGTGATAGTCGGACGGGGCGAGGTCTGGAGAGTACGGCGGGTGCGATAATATTTACCAAATAAGAGTTTCTAATGTGTCTTTCACCAGTTTAGCGGTATGAGACGGCGCGTTGTCATGTTGCAAGATAACTTTGCCATGTCTTCGGGCCCATTCCGACCGTTTTTCGATCAACGCATGATTCAAATTGATCATTTGTTGTCGGTAGCGATCCGTGTTCACCGTTTCACCAGGTTTTAACAACTCGTAGTACACCAGACCACACTGGTCCCACCAAACACAGAGCATTGTCTTACGGCTAAAGCGGTTTGTTAATCTCCTCGTATTTGACCTCTCAACGAGTCGATCGAATAATCGAATTTATCTCTCCAAGTCAACCAATTTACTGGCCTACAGACCTAATCAGATTACCAGATTTGATTGATTTTGCAGTCACTAATGACTAAATAGGAAATTGGAGTGTTTCAGCCACTCGGACGACATGACCTAGCCAGCATAACCATTGTCTATTCAAACGCTGAACAGTATCGATTTCATCGTATATATCAATTTTCTCTCAAAGACTCTTAACGCCGACTCATCAATGCTTTTGCGCCATATAGTAGGACGGGTATGATCAGCGACTTGTAGAGTTTGGTTTTTATTCGGCGAGAGAGGACTTTACTCTTCAATTGCCTACTCAGTCCAAAGTAGCACCTGTTTACATTAATATTGATGTTTATACTGGTCCCTGGATAGACGAAATTACTTACGAACTCCAAGTTATGACTGTCAACAGTGACGTGGGAGCCGAGTCGCGAATGTGATGACCTTTTGTTTGATGACACGAGATATTTCGAGTTGCCCTCGTTCACTATCAGGCTTATACTCTTCGTTTCCTTGTCTAGCTTGGAGAAGACAGAACTCACCGCGCGGTTGTTAAGGCCTATGATATCAATATCATCAGCATACCCCAGCAAATGTATACACTTGTAAAAGCAGCTCCAAGACGAAACATCCTCAAACGGCCTGAAGCTGATCGACTTCGCCGGGACCAGAAATATACCAAGCTACGTGGCTGCCGCCGGTTTGAAAATCGCGTAATCAAATCGTTCATGTTATGATAGATGTTATGTTAAGGAAGGTTTAACGTCGAAAAGCTGCAATCACAATAAACAGCTGAAACAGTTTTCTACTCGAGAGAACTCATCAGCAACTCGGTATAAGAGATGGAATTTCAAACTCCCTACGTACAGCTGCAAACGAAGCTATTATATTTCGCAAAGATCGCAAAAACAGCTGGTACGATGAGGATTGCCGTATCACAGTGGAGAGAAAGTAGCCCGCCTACCACGCTACGTTGAGATCGACCACAACACGTGCGGGGTGGGATACATACTGAGAGGTGAAGAGGGAAGCAAGATGCATTTGCAGGCGATAGAAGACAGAGGCCATATTGCGTGAGTATGAGGAGCTTGGGAAGCTGGTCGCCCAGGGTAACGCTCGAAAATAAACCTATCTCAAAAAGATGCAGTGACTAACGCATGGTTTCAAGACTGGAACACACGCATGTATGAATCAATGTGGAAATTTGGTGTATAAAGGGAACACTTCTTCAGCCTGCAAAATTGCGAACCTGAAACCCCTATCGTTGATGACGAGAATCGAATAGCGATTGTCCGCTTAAAGAACAACAAAGCGGCTGAAACCGATGGCTCACCGGCAGAGCTGTTCAAACGTGGCGATGAAGAGCTGAGAAGGTTTATCAGCATCAGCTTCTTTGCAGAATATGGTCGGGCGAAAGTATGCCGCCCATTGCGCTGCCCAATCCACAAAAAGGGCGATCCTACGGCCTTCTTAAAATTGCCGCTTAATGTGTGAAAGACTAAAATCCTCCGTCGACAAGCTGATTGGATCTTTTCAGTGCGGCTTTAGACCAGGCAAATCTACTATTGAACAGTTACTGTCAAATCTTGGAAGAGAACCGTGAGGAAATAATCGATGCACAACACCTTTTCATAGATTTTAAAGCTGCATTTGACAGCTGTACAGCAGTAAGTAGCTGCCTCTAAGTAAATAATAAGCTTAGCTCTGCTTTAGCTACCCAAAAAAGAAAAAAAAAACATTTCGTCCACTTACCCTCCCATAAAAGTAAAATACCTCAATTTCTTGCATAATAATTTCCAAAGAACTTTTATTCAGTTGAAAGCATTATTATATTACTTTTTTCTTATAATTGTTTTTATTTTTATTAGTATTATTATGTTTTTATTTTCATAATTTTTTGTATTTTTTCGTAATTTTTTTCCATTAGTACGTCTAATTAATTATAAATATTAAGAGTAAATGTAAACAAAATAATATTTTAGTATATTATACAATAGTTATATATGTACGAGTATGTATGTATGTATGTATATGTGCATTTTTTATATTTTTTTTTATGTATTTATAAGAAGCATTTTGAGATTTTTTCATAAAACTTTTTGTGTAGCATTGAAATGAAAAAAAAATGCATTTATCAAACTACAATTAAAAGTTCGCACATTTTTATATATATTTATATATATATATATTTATATATATGTATTTCATATCAAAATGAAATTTTTATTAGTAAATAAAATTAAATATTACAAATAGGAATACTAATTATTACAACTACGCACAACTACTACCGAAATAGTTTTATTTGTTTATAAATTATTTGGTTTTATTTTTTATTATTTTTTGTTTTTTTTGTTTGTTTATTTTTTTTGTTTTTGCATCTAGTTATTTTGCTTAATTGTTAATTGTTTTGTTTGTGTTGTTGGTTACTAGAACTTGGAATCAGTATTAGTAAGTATGTTATATATCATATGTAAGAGTAAGTATGGTTGTATGTAGTAGATAAGTGTTATTACATTAAATACATATACATACATAAATACAAATTACACATTGATTCATATTTTAATTTTTTTTTTATTTTATTTAATTTCTTTTTTAATTTTTACATTTTATTTGGTGCTTAATATTTTTTATATAATTTACATTTATTTACATACCACATTTAGTGTGTTTTTGAGTTTTTGTTTGCCAAATTTTTTTTCTTTTTCAATTTTTTTATTCAATTGTGGTCAAATTTGGTTTAATTGTTTTTAATTATTTTCAGTTTTTTTCTTTTTTACAAATTACAATAAAGTAAATATATATGTTCGCATATTTTGTGCAAAAAATTTAAAAAAAAGCTTCCCACATGAATATTTATATTTTTATATGCATGTATATAATCTTTTATTTAAGTATGTATTTTTTATGAGTGTTTTTGAGTAGCAAATAATTTGGTATAATTCACAAAAATTGTGTAAGCACTTAATTTATATGTAAGTATATTTATAGAATTAATTTAATAATTATATATAATATATATTTAATTTTGCCAATTTTTTTGTTTGAAGTGCAAAATATTTTTCAGATTTTCGAATGTGAAAAAATTTATTAATTTTTTTGAATATTTTTGTGGTTGTGGCTCCGGAGGCAAATTTTATTGGCAACCATTTGACATTTCAACGCACCAGTTGTCAGTGTGTGTGTGTAGTATTTAAAATTATTATTTTTTGGTGCTTTTTAATAACAAAACCATTTGTTATATACATAATAATATTTTTAAATTTTTTTATGTAAATTTTTTTCACCGTTATAGTGCATACATTTCGACGAATTCCTTTGAAGTTGAGTTTTGAGTTGCTTCATTTGAATAATAATATTAATTCTGTAATAATTAATTTTAATAATTAATTTTTTTTTTAAAATGCGTATTATTTTTATAAATTATTTTTTATTAAAAATAAATTATCATTTTTACAAAAGTTAAGTTTTTTTAAAATAAATATTAACTATTTTATGTTAAAAAATATTTACTTTTACGTTATTAATTAAAGTGTTTTTTATATAAAATTTATTATTTCTTATTTCTTTTTAATTACATTATTAATATTATCATATTATTATTTTTTTTAAATCATTAATTTCTTTATTAAATAATTATTTTTTTAATACATAATTATCTTCTTTTAAAATCATTTTTTATTACATAATTATTATTTTTATTAATTACAGTTATTAAAAATAAATTGTTACTTTTATAATAATAATTTTTTTAAATAAATATTAATAATTATTTCTTATTCCTTATTAATTATATTATTGATATTATTATCAATTTTTTGTTAAATCATTAATTTCTTTATTAAATAATTAGATTTTTAATAATTAATTATTTAATAAAAATATAATTTTTTATTACATAGTTGTTATTTTTGTTAATTATATTCGTTAAGAATAAATTATTTTTATAAAATAATATTTTTTTATAAATAAATATTAATTATTTTATGTTAAAAAATAATTTTATAATGTTAAAAAATAATTTTGTAATGTTGAAAAATAATAATTATTTTTTTTTTATTATTTATTATAGTATTTTTTTTATTTAAAGGTAATTGTTTCTTATTTCTTATTAACCATTACTATTAATATTATTATTATAATATATTTTCGTTAATAATTAATTATTTAACAAAATAAATAATAATTTTTCGACTAGTTTTTTTAAATAAATACTATTTATTTTATGTTAAAAATAATTATAATTATGTTTTTTTATTAATTATAGTTAGTTTTTATTAAAATTTAATTATTTATTATATCTTAAGATTTATTGTTATTGTGATTTTTTATTCCTTTTTTAATAATTAAATATTTTTAATTAAATTTTAATTATTAAAAAAAATAATTATATAAAGAAAAAAATTTGTTATTAATTAAATAAAATTAATATAAAAACATTAATTTTTATATTAAAAAAACTAATTCTTTCTTCTTAAATAAATAATGTTTTTTATTAAAAATTAATCATTTCTTATTTTGTTATTTATTGTTTTTAATTAAATAGTAATCATTTTTATTAAAAAAATATTATATTATTATACAATAGGTATTATTTTTTATTTAATGATAATTTTTTCCTTTTTTTGTTACTTTAATTAAAAATAATAATTTTTTAATTAGTAATTAATTCTTTTTATTTGATATATAATTTTAATATATAATAATTATTTTTGAGTTTAATAATTACTTCTTTTTAATCAAAAACTAATTATTATTTTCATATTTATTAATTCATTTTTTTTTATTTAAACATTTTAATCTTCATATTTATTATTTATTAATTTAATAATAATTATAATTTTTTGGTCTATATTTTTGAACGCATATTTATTTTCACTGCTATACACACACACATACAAATAAAGCTCGTTATACACGGTTTTGCTTTATACGACAATTAAACTTTAAGTTACACGCAATATTTTTCATTATTATTTTTTATTTTTGTTTTTAGTAAATATTATTAATTTTTAAACGGTAATTTTTATTGTAATTTAATAGACAATTGTTTGTTTGTTTTTTCTGTTTTGTTTTTATTGAAAATTTGCTTCAAGTTTTTTGAGTATATTGATTTTTTAAATATCTATTATATAATATAATTAATGAAATTTGTGCACTTTTATACTCATTTTCATCTTAATAAATTAAATATGTATATATGTATGTGTATATGTATTGGTTTATATTTTTTTTTTAATTTTTGTTTGCTAATAAATATTGTTAACTACGCTTGTTTCTACTACCTTGTTTTTTGTTGTTGTATTACATACATATATTTATATATAATATATTTATAGTAAAAATGAAAGATGTATACATATTTAATTTTAGTAAATTTTATGTGTGTCCTTTTATGTATATATGTATGTATTTAAGTGAGTTTTACTTGTGTTGATATAAAATACAATTTTTTTACATACATATATTTTGTCTGGCTTTTAATTATTGTATTAGTATTATTACACAAACACACACACACATAGCTGTAGGAAAATACAAACATACACATATATATTTTTGTGTATTTTTTTTGTAATTGTAATTTAATATAATTCATTCTTAATTTTCTTTTATTATTAATTTTAGATTATTACTTTTTTATTTATTTTTTTTTGTTGGAATTTATTCACACACTTCTAAAATTCTCGCTCTTTATTTTTTACTTTTTATTTATTTATTTATTTTTTTTTTTTTTGGTCTCTGTCATGCTTGTGAAGTATGTATGTATTTTGCCAGTTAATGTTTATTTAATATCTGTAATATTTATGCATATATATATGTATATATTTTTTGTTTATATTTAAGCAATCACAAATTGGTTTTAATCTAATTTATATTTATTGTAATTTTTTTATTTTATTATTTTTTTATTTATATATTTTGTTTTCATAATCTCTGGCACTTTGTATGTGCCTGTGCCAAATTGTTTTATTTTATTTTTTTCTTGATTTTTAAAAAAAGAAATAGTGTACATACATACATATCTTGCTTATTTATTTCTTATAATTAATTTTTATTTAAATTTTATTTATTGATTTTTATTTATTAAATGCGTCCTACATGGTAAAACTTTCACAATTTCTACAAACAGCCTTTTGTTAAACATGTTTTATTTAATTTTAATTTTTGTTATAAATATTTTATTACATTTTATTTTTTTTACGAGTTTTAAAATTTTGTGCCAATTTTTGTGTGTTTCTTTTTCATCAAAATGTGGGTAGTAAAATAAGTTGAAAATTATATACACGTATGTACATATAAACGATGCTGTGGCTTTCTGTATTTGATCCAATTTTTATTATTTTTTATTGGTAAGCATTATCTAAATCAAAATATTAATTTTTTTTATTATATTGTATTATGGATCTAACTACTACGAGTTAATCCATTTCCAAGAAACAAAAATTTTCCACTAAAGCATATAATCCAAAAACTTAAACAAATAGAACCACCAATATGTATACATCGATCCACTTCTCGAAAAAGCAGAGAGTGAGAGCAAGTAATAAGAACTATAAATACGTTTTCTCCGAATAGGTAAGCCCTAGTCTACTTCTCAGAGAGAAGAGTAGTTTTTCTGTTCATCTACGCAAAAAGCTATCTCTGTGCCGACATTCAAGTGAATCGAACCATAATCTCGATTTTTCCGAATAGGTCAGTCCCAGGTCCACCTTTCAAAAAACTTTTTCGTATAAACCTTGCAGGAACCATAGAAACAATCTGAGAAAATTTCAAGTCAATCAAAAGGTTACTTTTGGAGATTACCGGATCTTTACAAAGGTGTAATGACAGACCACTCTTTAATGGAGCTTCACGGTTAAGAATGTGCTATTACCTCAATACAAGAAGAGTTTATTGAACACTACCTCTGTCACTGTCAAACTTTGAAATCTGCGCGACACAAGTTCCTTGGCAAACACTTCTTTGACTGTCTCGCTGAGATAACTTTAGCAAAAATTCGTAAAACTCGGAATACTTTGTAGGCGTTGAAAGAGGCTTAGAAGAAAAAATTTATGTTTTAAAAGTTATATTTAAATATACCTTAGACAGTAAATTTACATAGGGTAGCAAGCGTGAACAAGACAACTTGTAAACTAAATTAAAAATGCTCTCGAAACGCATGTAATTTTAGGTGTTGATCTACGTCTAAGATGGAGGAGTAGGAGAGAGAGGATGATTAGGAATAAGGAAGAATTATTTAATAATATATAATACTCTTGAAATTATTCAACATTAGGACAACATAGGAAAAATTAGAGGTGAGTTGGGTTTCTCCTTTCATCTTGTGAATGTATTAGATGGAGCTCCAAGGTGAGCTTCGCTTGATGAGTTGGTAGTGGTGCGGAGTGACCTTTTATCAGGTGGCCAGAGAGTGTGCTCCAAGTGATGAGGGGTTCGCTGCTCTGATGATTTAATAACCAATGTGTAAAGCCGAAAAAAATTTGGTACGCGGTATGTTCACTACATTGTGTTGGCATATAATGACTGTTGATGGATAGTTCCAAAAATAAAACGACTATAGAATTATTTAATTTTTGTTTATTTTGGCTGAAGTTGCTCACTAACATTGAATGGGTTGTAATTCGTTAGCAAGGATGGAAAGCCTGCACATATCTATAAATGTACGATTATATTACAATTTAAAAAACTTTGTCCTGAACGACTGACGGATCAAGCCTAAATAACTGATCAAAGAGACCAGTTTGTGACGTACACGGTGTGTCCCAAAAATAACCGAACTTTATATTTAAATCATACAACATACAGCGCCATGTATTGAAAATTTGCAACATTGAAAAGATACATTCATACTCTTTCAAACGCACCTAACTTCATGTAAGTCGGATGACAGATGTAAAAGTGACAGCCATTTCAATAAAACCAAAAGTGTGCAAATGGTTCCAAAAAAAAAAAAGCAAATATAAAATTTTGTGTCAAACTTGAAAAAAAATTGAAATTGAAGTTTAAAAAATTAAAAAAAAATTGAAAAAAATGAAGCAGCCGTAACCGAGGTACTGAAGAACATTTCTATAAATGACATAAAAAAATCTATGCATGCGCTGGTTGATCGTTCCAAACGTTGTGTTGAGTCAAATGGAACCTATTTTGAATAAAAAATAACTTTCAAAGATAATATAATGTGTATTTTACTATTTTATATCCAAAAAGTTCGGTTATTTTTTGGACACACCGTGTAGGCACCCGTTAAGAAAAGATTTTGTGTGAAGTTGAACCAGAACCGATACATAACATTTTTTTACAGATTTAGTTTTTAACCCAAATTAACATTTCACTACCGGGAAGTGAGCCTGGGAAACGATTCAATGGTTCGGCTTTGCTTAATATGAAATCTTATTAAAATCATTTTAAAATTCGTGAATGACTGACGGATCAACCACTGATCTTAGATACCTGAAGCTTTGGGGGTGTATTCTGTGATCAAATCGTTTGGTTTACATAAAATTTGTTAGAGCGGCATTTTATGGCCCCAATTAACATGGGAAACGCCGGGAAAGTGGAGCCGAGACCGATCTTTTACAAAAAGTGCTGCTCTAGGTTCCATTTCCTTCAAATTTGGAATATAAACAGCTCTTTGCTTCCAAATTAATATAAAAATAGCGTATCTTTCTGAGAAATAGAACAAAAAAGTTATATTTGTGGTTTGCATTGCTTGAAAAGTTTTCGATCTAGGAAGTAGACTAGAGCCTAAATCCATTCGACAAAATTCTATTTAATTAGGCTTCGATTTGCTTGATATTTGGAGTAAAAAAAAAGTGTTATATTTTATAAGTATGCAAACATTTTAACATAATATTTGATACGCTAAAATAAAGTAAATAACAAAAAAAAAAAAAAAAACAAAAACAGAGGAAATAATTAAAAATCGTGCTAGAACCATTTTCAATATTTATGTGGACGAAGTCGCGGGTAAAAACCAGTAAAAAATATCATAAGGAATGGTATGCTTTGATAATTTGAAAATCTATGGTTTAGATATTTGTTTATCCAACCGAGTATGTATGTACATTATGCTAAATTTTTATTAGTAAAAAAAAACCCTTAATCAATTTTTAGCGATTTCTTGTATCAATTTCGATTCAACCATCAAAGCTACAGAAGTTTTTTTAACAAAAACTAAATGGAATAAAAAATGCAATATTTCTTTCGATATTTATTAATCAAAAAATTTTTAAGAAAAAAAGAAAATTCTAAATAGAAAAACAAAAATCTATTGGCAGTTCACTTCAACACATGTATGCATGTATGTATGTATGTATACATCTTTTAAAGCCTTCAAAATAACTCTTTGGTGCTGTAATAGGGTTTCACTATAAATAATATTTTTAATTATTGTAATATGTTTACTATTTTATAAATATTTCATAGAGAGCCGTTAACATTTTTCGGGGATTTTTTATATTATTTTTACATAAATACACGAAGTATTTAAGAAAAGATTGTTGTTTTTTTATTTGTCTTAGTATGTGATTTTGGATTACGATACGAGTGCTTTATTTAAACATCGAGCTGCCAGTTACAAATTGTACGTATGTCTCTCAACTACCTCTACTACGGTTAGTTTAAATATTGTCCTTAAATTAGTAATTTATTATAGATATTTTTTTTAATTTTTGGAAATTTATTATTTGTTTTTTTTTTTGCAATTTTATTATACTTTTTATTTTTACAATAATTTGTGTTATTAATTGTATGTACTTAATTTTTAAAAATTATTTTTCATTTTATCTGCTTTGTATGTATGTCTACTATACGAGTATGGTGATGTGCAAGTACATTTTTTAATATATATATATAAGTACATGTGATTTATATTAATTATGCTTTATATTATGTATGTATGTTTGTATGAATATTTTTTGTATATATAAAGTATGTATGGTATGTATGTATATGTAAAAAAATGTTCCAATAAATATGCAAATCGTTTGGGGGCGATGACTTATTGTTTTTGTTATATATTTATTTATTTTATATATCTATTGCATTTTTTTAATCATTTCATGTTATTATTATTTATATATGAATTTTTATAATTTTTTCTTTTACTTTGTAGTTACTTTTAATGAAATCACCTGTAATTGCTGTTAAATATTTCAAATACAATAGTACACTATATATTGACATACATACATACCTATAATCACAATTCACATTGAATTAGTACAGACATTTATAGCTATTTACACATATATGTAGTTATTAATTGATTTGATTTGTTGATTTATTGATTTATTTTATTTTAATTAATTAATTATAATTAATTTCTTTACATAGTCAACCTGAGCACAATTTTTTTTCTTGTCTATAAATTTATAATTATCATAATATATATGTAAGTATGTGTAGTTGAATGTGGATAATTTAAATGGTAATATGATGAATGGATTTATTTATTTATTATTATTTTTTTAATTTTGCTTTGAACTACATTTAAAGGAATTTTTTTCTGAATTAAAAAAATTACAAAAAAAAAATGAGTTTTGCTTGTGACGTAAAAAGGACTATAGGGAAAATTCAACTGTTTTTTCTTTCAAATGTGTTTTTTGCATTCGTTTCTAGAATTTTAAACTTTAAAAGAGCTTTAAGAGAGCTTTCAGTAGCTTTTTACAGCATAAGCTTTACAGATATTCCTCTACAAACCTATCGGCCGTTGCTCTTCTTTGGTATAACCAGAGCCTTATTAAGGAATTTAAGTATAAAATTCATAAAGTCATAAAGGGAATTCCTTAACGAACTATATCGGAACAATCATCAGTGCAGTTCAGAAGACAATGCCAAATTAAAATCCTCCACACAGCGCAGACAGTATGTGGTCAAACAAGATTTTCAGATGAGCAGCTGTCTATGCTGCAATGATATTCCATAAGATATTTTAATGGCACAATAAAGCAAGATTGGCTTGGCTACTGCTGTGTAATACAAATGTATCAGGCCAGGCAATAAATGCCATGCAGATCCTCACAGCATTTTGCATGTGTTACAGGACATCACTGGCCTTTTTCACCCTCTGTTGTACTGTCCAAGAATACTCGCAGGTGCTTGATATGATCTTTAATTGATTACTCAGCACCGTTGAGTTTCGGAGCTTTCTGAGCCGGTGTCTTGTATATCTAGACTTAAGTTAGTCAATATCGCCCATTGGTCTATGACTGCTCTAAGGGTCCATCACGTTACTAATTGTGTCTAGGAACTTGCTTGTCATTAGTATAGCTACGAGTATGTCGCCTGCATCCCTAGAAACTTTTTGAATGTCTTCAGAATCAATGAGGTTAGACTTATATGAAATATGGACTTCAATAATTGACAATCCTACTCATAAATACGTCTAAATTGGGTAAATTGTAAGTATTAAAATTATTTAATATCGGTATTAAGATCTTTTTTTTTTGATATGTGAATGATTTCGGTTAGGTGGTATCCCTATAGCAACAACAAATTATCTCATATCGAGCGTATTGTATGAAAGACTAAAACTCTCCGTCGACAAACTGATTGGATATTTTTAGTGCGGCTTTAGACCTGGTAAATCAACCATTGAACAGATGATTTTCACCAGGCGACAAATCTTGTAAAAGACCCGTGAGAAAAGAAGACCCTTTCATCGATTTTAAAGCTGCCTTTCACAGTACGGTAAAGAGCAGCCTCTACACTGCTATGTATGAATTCGATATTCTGGCAAAACTTGTACGACTGTGTAAACTGACGCTGGGCAAAGCCAGAAGAGCAGTCAGAATTTTGAAGAATCTCTCAGACACATTCGATACCAAATGAGGTTTCAGACAGGGTGACTCTTTATAGTGATTTTCTTCAATTTGATGCTATGGAAAATAATAAGAGATGCTAAATAAGCGAGGTACAATCTTTGAAGAAAATGTACAACGGCTGGTTTATGCCGATGATATTGATATCATGGACTTTAACAATCACGCCATAAGTTCTACTTTCTTCAGACTTAATAAAGAAGCGAAGGATAAGGGCCTGGCAGTGAATGCGGACAAGACAAAATATCTCCTTTCATCAAAAAAGGTCATCTCATTCGCGACTGCCCCACGTGACTGTTGACAGTTATAGCTTCGAGGTCGTAGAAAATTTCCTCTATCTAGGGACCAGCATTAGCACCAACAACAATGTCAGCCTTGAAATCCAACACAGAATCACTCTTGCCAACAGATGCTACTTCGGGCTGAGTAGGCAATTGAAATATAAAGTCTCTCTCGTCGGATAAAAACCAAACTCTACAAATCGCTCATCATACCCATCCTACTATATGGCGCAGAAGCGTGAAGGATGTCGAAATTTAATTAGTCGGCTATGGGAGTCTTCGGGAAAATAGTTTTGCGAACGTCGAATACCGAAGACGATGAGCTGTACGAGCTTTACGGTGACACTAATTAGAGACAGATCACGAGATCCCAATGGACTAAAATACTCCCGCTTTGAATTTCGTTGGAAGCAGAGGAAGATAAAGACCTCCATACTATTAGAAGGACAAGATGCAGAGCGATTTGCAACGAAAAGAAGAGGCGATTGACGTGCTGTTATCAACTTTTCTATAAGCATTATTTACAATCATTATTTTTAAATCGTTCGATTTACATGAAACTTGGCTCAGAGATAGTTCTTAGCCTTAAAGGTTAAAGCCACTCTAGGATTTTAGAATAGCAATTCTTTTTTTTTTTTGCTCATAGGGTACCGTTGGGTCCTAGAAATGATATGCAATTGGCTTTAATATTTTTTAATATTTCAAATAGCTGAATTTTTATTTTGTTGCAGCCCCTCAGAGTATGTGCAGAGTACAATAAGAAACTTTAAACGCATTTTTCTCAAAATCACATTTTGCAAACTATTGCATTGATTTATCTGAAATTGTGATTGTACTTTCACAATACATTTTATGGAAGTACGAAGTACGTAGTTTTTTAAAAAAAAGGTGTGACGCTTTCATAAAAATTTCATAAAAATTAAATAAAGTTTAAAAATAAATTCGAACATACTTCCAAAGACCATAGTTTGTAGATCGTAAAACATTTTGCTTTTCTGTTTTAGTTCTCATACTTTAAAAGAAATCGGTCCTCTCGTGGACGCATTTCAAAAAAACATGGACTATATAATATAACGGACTTTATCACCGCCTTTTCGTAACAAAATAATAATTAAAGCATATTTTTTTATACTTCAATATATGTTCAATGAAATGGTTAAATAGAAATTCTAATTCTTTTCCCATATTTCTACAATAAATTAAAAAAATGAGTTTATTTTTCAACCTTTAGAGTGGCTTTACCCCTTAAGTGTTCCTTATATCAATACTTTTTCTACCGGGAAGCTCGGCCTGGAATCGATAAAATTATTTTTATGGTTCCATGAAATTTGGTACATAGACAGCTTCCAGCCTAAATTACCAATGAGAGTATGTTTTCTTCCGAAAAGTGGGTGTGAAATCGAATTATTCGGAAAAATATCGTATTTTGGGTGCGATTTTCATTTACGGGAAGTAGGTCTGAGGCCAATATATACGGAAAAAATAACATTTTTACATTTTATAAATACTGAAAACATTTTAACGTTATAATTTATATGTTAAAATAAATTAAATAACATACAAAGTCTGTTAAAAATCTTATTAGAATTATGACAAAATTCAATGAGGAGGAAGTCGATTGTAAAAACTAATCAAAAAAATCTTTCAAAAAAATAATTTCGATTTTTGAATTACAACAGTCGATTTAAAATTTATTAAATATTTTCACAAAAAAAAAAAAATACATTAAAAATAATAATAAAAATATTTTTTTACATGTATTTGTTTACTTTATGTTTTAATCTAAGTTTTAGCTGCACCTTGTATTTATAATCTAAGTATTATTAATATTCACAACAACGATTAAACGTACATTTTCATAAGTTACTGTATTCTACTTTTTATAAATTCAAGCAAATTTACATTTAATTTCATTTGTATTTTTTAAATTATAAATTTCATGCTGAAGCCTTGGTTTAAAGTGTTAAACGCTATTTGGGCTTAAGAAAATAAATTATATATTTTAAATTTATTTTTTAATATTATTTTTATTTTAATTTTTATTTTTATATTTATTTTAATTTTTATTTTTATTTGTATTTTTTCTGTACTGAAATAAAAATGTTTTTTTTTTTTTAATTGCACTATTTTTTTTCAAACTTCCATTTAATAACTCGTTGCTAATTAATTTCGTAATTTCCTACATTTAAAGTTTATAATTAATCATTAGTTGAGTTGCTGTTGTTATTGTTTTTCTTAGTTAAATATATTTGAGTGGAAATTTTTTCGTGAGTTTTTTGCACAATTTTTTACCATTTAAATACACACAATAAATACTAAAATTATTTGTTAGGGTTTTTTTTCTTCTAACATTTCAGTGTTTATAAATATTTTAATATATTATATTACTGATATTTTTAGAAGTAATATACACTACATATATATGCATGTATTTTAGTTTATAAATAAATCGGTATAAAATGTGCTTATTAAATTAGTACTTAATGCAAGTGGAAAATGGAAAAGTCGGCATTTACCTGTATCTGTTGTCTGATGTTTTATTTATTTGTTTGTTTTGAAATTCTCTTGTCATTTGTTGTTGTAAAATATTTAATTTTATTTAATGCTATTTATAGATTTACGTTAACATTTAAGTAATCACTACATTTTGGGGAAATTAGTACATAATATTGTCATATCGGTTTATATAATATTATATATTTTATACATACATATATCATCTGAATATACATACCATATATACATATAATATTTATTTTTAAAATATTCATATATATATGTGTTTTTATTTTTCATGCAAAGACTTGGAAAAACAGTGCATTGTTTATTTTTTTAAATACATTTTATTTTTATTTTTTCTTTTGATTTCATATTAAATACATATATTTATTATTTATAACATCGCAAAGTCTAAATTGTATTATTTATGTATTTTTATGTATTTTTACCACTTTCTGTTGAGTAGCAATAAATATTTGGAATAAATTATTGTTATAAAATTTTAATTGTGGAATACATAGATTGGTGGTATTTTTTTTACAATTTCTTGGAAAAGTGAAGGAACTGCACATAGCATTTTATATGTGAATTAAAGAAAATTAATATAATTTCATTTATTTAATAAATATTTATATTAAATTGAAAATTCTATTTGAAAGCAACAATTTTAATGGGTAATTAAAAGCAAATAATAAAAAAAAATAAAAATAAAAAAAAAATGTAATAGTACAAACTGTCTATTTCCTCACAAAAATATAAATTAAAAAATATATATTTGTCGCTAATGATTTTTTTTAATATTTATTTAATGCACGCCCATGGGTAAATGTTGTTTTTAAAGATTTAATAATGCAATAAACCTTTTCTTCTACACAACACCTGCAAAATAACGTTGGGTAGTTTAGCAATTAATAGAGAAAACAACAACAGAAAATAAGCAGCTTGAGTTAATTTAAACGGTTTGAGTTGAAAACGCTTTAACAGTAATATCCAATCTGACTAATAGTGTTGCAAAGTAAAGAAATGATACTAGTATTGTGAATAGGTTACAGAAAGAACCCAAGGCAATATCTCCCTCATTCTATATCAAGCTTTTGGGGAAATTTCAGGCGAACTCCTAAATTTAGTGACACGTGAAAATGGAATACCTAGTACTCATTGTCTCACATCATAGTTCACTGTTTATTATTATTTTTATTTATCTGTTTCAATGTTCTCTGGTATACGCCTTTTTGTTTTGATTTCGCTTAAATTTTTTTTCATATTTTAACAGCTAACGCCAGTGTTGTGAAGTAAATACAAATTGAAGGCCAGTTGCAAATAAGCCAGCTGGGTGTTCTTTTGCAGCTCGCGTGCAAAATTTTTATGGTTAAAAAATTAAAGCAAAAATTCGTCTCCTTGCGATTTTTTTTAACTTAAAATAAATACGTACATACGAGTATATGGGTGACCGTAACAGCGGAGGGGTTAACATTGCATACTGCCCTTACGAAGGCCAAGGTTCGACTGTTGATTCGATTAACATCCAGAATGATAGAAAACTTATTTTTATAATTGCGGTCGCCCCTCTGCAGGGAATGTTAAGCCCACCGAATGGATTTCTGACATGAAACCAAGCAATAAAATCCAACGACCGTTTGGGAGCGACTTAGTATAAGTTCTAGGTCCCTCCATTTTTTGTAAAAATTTGAAGACATACAAACCAAAAACGAAGGAGCGAAAATCGTCTCTTAAAAATCTATTTATAAGTCATATCTAAAGCTCTTAGACCAAAATATTAATGCGTAATCGATAAATCCTGTCAATAATTGATTTCGTTAAAAAGGCTTATAAGGAGTATAGCAAGAGACGACAGTTTTTAAATCACACCACTATACCTATTCCCCAAACATTTTAGTCTCCTTTAACTATTCTGCTATGGTACAATTTTGGGAATGTCTGTCCGTATGTCAGTTTTGGAGCATTATGGTCGTATGGTAAGCAACTTTTTTTTTGGTCTGCAATTAAAGAACTCGACTTACGAGCGAATATGGCTTCATAGCGAGAAAAATTTCCCGGTCGCGTATTCTCTCTTCTTGGCGATGTCAATGGGCCATGGAGATTTGACCCTTTGGAATTTTCTTGGTCACGTTATAACATAAACCTGAGATCTGATTAAGTCAGAGAAGCTCAACTAACGAAACGATGTCATTTCGTTTGTTAATATGAAAAATTACCCCAACGAAGTAATTTTCTTTCGTTTCGGTGCCATCTTATCGAAACGAAATATTATTGTTAATTTTGAAACCGCACAAACTCATCGTTAACATTCTGTTAAAAATGGCCATCTGCTAATATCTTAACAGCACCAGAGAATGCTAATATAACATTAATGTAATATTAACATTCTCTGTAATATTAACATTCTCTGCTTCAATCATAAAGTTTAATATTTTCTGTTTACGATTTAACATTACCGATAGCATTTCGCTTCGGATAAAAATGAAATAAAATTTACTTTGCTACCTGTTTTAATTATAACATTTCCAAATGTTTCTAGATGAATTTACAACATTTAAAAATTTTCCGAGTAATTCTAGCAACGGAGAAGAAGAAGAATTCTAGCAGAAATATTAGCATTTTGTCGATATTCTCAAATGTTTCTCATGCAATATGCCAAAATTATTGATATATTGATAAAAACTGTAAATTAATAGCTATTCAATAGTTAAAAAATCTCGAAATTTTCAAACAAATGTTATTTGGAAGTCCATTATGTTGAAAAATTTCTTTAAATATTATAAATTATTCTTTGAAATTTTTTTCTTAAGAGCTTGTGAATTGAGTTCATTTTGTATACGATTTAAATGAAAGGTTTTAAACGATAAAATTGACCAACCCTTTCTAATCTGATAGTTATTCGTGTTATGGCTTACCGGTCATCAAAGTCGTCAGGTAATTATGTTGGACTTAAGGGGTAAAGCCCCTGTAGGATTTTGGAAAACGCAATTTTTATTTTTTTTTGCTCAAAGGAAACCTTTGGGTCCTGGAAGTGATATGCAATTGGTTTTAAAGTGAAAAAAGGTTTTTATTTTGCTGCATCCCCTCAGAGCGTGCGCTGCGTACAATAACGCTTTAAACGCATTTTATTCTAAATAAGATTTTTCAAACTAGGAGGAAAGATTTATCTGAAATTTTGATGGTAGCTTCACAAATACATTTTTTTTTTTGAAGTACATAGCCGTTTTTCGATTAATTGTAAATTTTTTTTTAATAATTTAGTGCGTATTTTTTAGTCAAAAACCAATCTTTTTTTAAAAAAAGTGGCGCTTTCACAAAAATTTGTTAAAAAATAAATACGTACGTAATTCCAAAGACCATAGTTTGTAGATCATAAAACTTTTCGCTTTTCTTTTCTAAGTCTCATACTTTAGAAGAAATCGGTCCTCCCGTGGACGCCTTTCAAAAAAATATGGATTATATAAAGGACTTAATCACCGCCATTTTGTAAAAAAATAATAATTAAAGCATATTTTTTTATACGTCAATATATGTTCAATGAAATGGTTAAATAGAAATTATATTCCTTTTCCCATATTCTCACAATAAATTAAAAAAATGAGACTATTTTTCAACCTCTAGAGTGGCTTTACCCCTTAACTAGATTTCTCGTTAGCTAGATTTCCGAAATTAATTTAATTTACAACAAAAAACTACATTTTATGAATAGAAATATTTTTTTTAGTTTTCGATCATTAATTTTAAGTAAAAAAAAATAATTATTTGTTTTTTTAATTGCAATTTAATAAATTTTTTTGTTTGAATTTGCCCCTGTTGGCTAAATGTTGCTCATACGACATGGTGATTTTTTTTTTATTTTTAAGCAAATATTTCTTTTCACTGGAAATGACGTCACAATGGCGGAGTTATAAATATTCTTAACAAAGTAAATAAATTGTTCAAAATAAACTATTTTTCTCCCAGACAAACCCATGTAAACCCTTAATTCACCTTAAAGGGAAATTACTCCATTGATTAAAAATTGCCACAAACAATTCGATATAAAAATACAAATTAAACCAAATTAAGATAAATAAAAAACACCGTTTGTTTCAATCTTTTATACATATCTTTATAAATTTTATTTTAATCTCTGATTACTTACAAAGCAAAGAGTATGTAGTTGTGTGTGGTGTATGGTATGTGAGCATGATTTATTTTTCGCAATGATTAAATTAATTAAAAATTATAGAAATAATATAATTAATAATAATGGGTCTATAAACAAAGTCGATTTAATGCTAGTTACATGTAAAATTTTATTTGCAGATTTATAGTTTATAGTATATGTATATGTATATATTTATATTGTATGCATGTATAAATGTATGAATGTAGGCATTTATGTAAATATATTTTTTATTTCCGCTACTTATGAGTTATTAGCGATGTTTGTGATTTGTGCATACAAAAAAAAAATTACTTACTTACATTTACATGTATATATATATATGAACTTGTGTATAAACAAGTACGCGTAAGTATGCAAACTGTACGGCATGTGGGTATTTGTAGACACATGTATGTATGTATGTATGTAGAAATATATAAAAGTAATAATGCATGCTACCGTTAGAAAAACATGTATGACTTATCTACAAAATATGTATGCAATTTAACTATTAAAAAAAAGTTTTATTAATTTATGCACATGTTTTACAATGCTCAGTGATTTCATCAAATGTTCCTACACACGCTTATGCATAAGGAATTTTAATTACAATATATTGATGATGTTAAAATAACTTAATTTTAAATGTGATACTGCAAAAAAAAATCGTACAAGTGCGAATAGACTTGAAAAATATGCAAATTATTTAGAGTTATTTTATAAAAAAGAAGAAATTTAAATAAATCAAAAAATAAATTTAAAAAAATTAAAAACAGAATAATTAAAATATATGAAAAAATTATAAAAAATAGAAGAAAATTTGGAAAAATTAAATTAATAAATAAAAATTAAACAAAAATATAAAAAAAAAATTTAAAAAATAAAAAATTTAAAAAGAATTGAAATAATAATAAAAAATTAAAATAATATAGAAAAATAAAAGGTATAAAGAAATGCAGAATATTTAAAATTACTTCAAAAAATATTAAACATGAAACAAATTAAAGAACATTAAAATGAAAACAATGAAAAAATTTAAATGAAAAAATTCAAACAAATTTTAGTGGATAAAAAATCCAAAAAAAAAAAAAATTGAGAAAATTAAAAAAATAATTAAATATATAAAAAAACAATAAAAAACAAACATAATAGAAAATGCAAAAAAAAATTAAAAATGAATAAAGAATTGAACAAAAAATTAAAATAAAACTACAAAATAGAAAATTTTAATTAAACAAAAAAAAAAAAAATAATTAAAAATATATAACAAATACACATATATACTTTATGTAAAAAATAAAAAAAATATTTAATAGTGAATACAATAAAAAAATTAGGAATTTAAAAAATAATTTAAAAAATTTAAAATAACAAATACACTTAAAAGGAGATATAAAAATTGAAAAAATCACAAAACAGTTTAGAAAATTAAAGATATATAAAACAGTCCAAACATATTAAGAAAATAATTAAAATAATCTGAAAAATTAATACAATAAAAATATCGAAAAAATTAGAAAAAAGAAAAAAATTAAAATATTGAAAGAAAATTAAAAAAAAGAAACAAATTAAAATAAATAAAAAAGTTCAGAAATCAAAAAAAAAAAAATGTAGAAAAAATATAATATTTAAAAGTCTAAAAAAATTTAAAAATAAAATTTAAAATATAAATTGAACAAAAAATTAATAAAAAGAAACAAAAATATATAAATTAAATTAAAAAAAGAATTGAAAAAAATTTTAAAAGAAAAAAATTTTGATTATAAAAATATTTAGAATATTTAAATAAGAAAATAAAGAATAAAGAAAAGTTAGAAAAAATTTGAAAAAATGGAAAAACTTAAAAGAAATAAAAAAATTAAGATTAAAGTTTAAAAAATCAGATAAATTGAACAAAAAATGAATAAATTAAAAAAAATAAATAAATTAAAATAACTAAAAAAAGGAATTGAAAAACAAAATTTTCAAGGAAAAAATTTAAAATATATAAAAAAATTTAGAGCCTGAAAAAAAAAATAAAGTAAAATTCATTAAATTGGAAAAAATGTAAAAAAATAAAGAGTTAATAATAAAGTTTAAAGAATTAGATAAATTGAACAAAAAATTATAAAAAAATACAATTAAAAAATTTTTAAAAAGTAAATAATTGAAAAAATTAAAAAAAAAATTTATAAAAATAAAAAAACTTTGAGCATTTAAAAAAAATTTCAAACACTTAAAGAAAAATAAAAATTTTATAAGAAAATTTAAAAAAATATTTAAAACCTTTACAAAAAAAATTAAAATTAGATAAAATAAAATGAAATATTCCAAATTATTTTCAATATTTATATATGAATATACATATATGTATATTAAAGACATAAATCAAAAGGTAGTAAAACATTTTTCAAGTAATTTTGTCAAATAAATAAAAATAATGAAAAAACTCAAATGCATTTCCTTGCGTTTGTCTGTGTGTATTTTACGAACCTTTTTTTTTGGAAACTTTTTATGTACAATGCATGTGATTAAACATATTAAAGAATTTCAATGAGTTTGCAATGATTTTATGCTTTTAATATGTTTGCCTGTGCTTTTGATTGTTTATACTTATTGTTAGTTGTATATGTATATGTTTATGTTATATATGTATATGTATCTATGTATAATACACGTATGTATGAATAATGATGATTATTTTTCTTTTACCTTTATTTATTTTAATTTTTTACATGCACCATAAGAATTTAATTTACATTTATATATGTATATATGTACTTTGTTTGAATACATGTATGCATTACATAATAATATGTAGAGTTTATTGATTAACTTTATTTTACACTTAATGTTTAATGACTTATGATTATGAATATGTATGAGTTCGTTTTAAAATTATTATTATTTTTTGCTTATGAGGCAATATACATATGTATGTATGTATGTATGTATGTATGTATGTATGTATGTATTAATGCATGTATGTGTATATGTATTATGTAAATATTTATCGATAATGAGCAAGCAATGAATTTATATTAAAAAATATATGTATGTATGTACGTATGTATATAGTGACATATTTATGTATGTATGTATGTACATCTGTACTTTGTATAAAATGTTTTTAATAAAATTATCAATGCTTTTAATTCTGTTTGTTTTTTACTTCTTCTTTTTAATGTATATGTAACATATATATAGCTTATTTATTATTTTAAAATATATATGTACAGTTGGTAAAAAGGAAAATTATGCATTTTTATGAGTGTGAATTTTTGTATTTTTTTAAATAATTTTTTTTTATATATACATTTACATGTTTTTCAAGTAGAATGTTCATATTGTTACTTTTTTTAGATTATGTAATTCTATATATATATTATATATATTTCATTTAATTAAAATTTTTTGCGCTCAAAATAGTTGATTAATAATAATGACTGCTTTGTTGCATTTATTTGTTTAAATTTAAATGAAAATGGCCCCCTGAGTTGCGTCTAGCCGGTAATTTATATTAAATTATATATTTAATTAATTTTAATATTATTTCTTTATTTTATTTTATTTAACATTGAAATATAGTAATTTATTTGAAATGTAATTTTTGCAAATGTTTAAAAATATATTTGATAAATTATTATTATTTAAAAATTATAAAAAAAATCTTTTTAATTAAAAAGGCAAATCTTAATAAATTTTGCATAAAGAAAGGTTCATAAATCATTAAATTATTGTGGAAATTCATTAAATTTGCATTATTGCAACTAACTTTATATAAAAAATCGTAAAAGTAAAACAAAAATTCATACTCAACAAATAAATAAATAAATTTTATGAGAAAATTGTTTATTGAAATTTTTAAAACAATAAAAAAATGACGTTCACAATAAAAATTTGATATAGGTAAATTTGTCAAATTCAAAATTTTAAAATATAAAGTATTTTCCAATACAGCTTTTTTGAAAAAAATTGAAATTTCCTTAATATTATTTTTTTTTTATTTCGTTAACATTCTTTTTTTTTCAGAAAAAAAAACAAATTTTTTTAGAGCAGCTAAATATTTCGTTAGAAAATTGTCAATTAAACTTAATTGAGAAAAAGATAATGAATTTTAAACTAGTAAAAAATATTTTTTACAAAAAAATTTGTTTAATATATTTTTGTTCAATTAAAAAACTTAAAGAATAATTATTTTTTAATTACTTTGATTCATTTAAAAAAAAAGAAAATGCTTTACTTTTTTTTAATATCTTTATTATTAATTTTTTTTTTTGAAATTTGCACAGAAAAAATATTTAAGACAGTTTAGGACTCAGTACGCGCTGGTAATCCTTTCAACAGCTGGTGAAGGGATCGCTGTGGCTTGTGCGGATTATCATTGCTAATGTTATGCAGTGAGGACTACGACGATCTAACTACGCTTGCAATGAAGAAAACCATATTGTGACAAACGCTCGTTTGAGCTGTTCACATTAGTATATTTCTGCATCCCAACAAATGGAGGGACCTACCACACTCTATCCTAAGCCGCCTTCGTACGGATGATGAATTTTTTTGAGGGGCTTTTGATTTCATGTCAGAGATCCACTCGTAGGGCTTTGGATATTTCCTCCCGAAGGGCGACCGCAGCTAGAAAAATGGATTTTCTATAATTTTTTAGTAGGTTTTAGAACCAAAACTGGCACCCTGGCCTTCCGAATTTATTTACTTCTGTAAAAAAATCTCGAGTTTTGTCAGTTCTTTTTCTTAATTTCTTTCATAAGTCTGGCAAATCAAGTTAATGCATTTTTTACTTAATCGTTCATATTCACGTATATTTTTTAATTTAATTGCATTATTATATATTTTTATGTAAAATTTATTATATATTAAAAATAACTATTTGTTTTTTACAACATAAAGTGCTAGTGGTGCAAGTACAAAAACATAATATTATTAATGTGCAATTGTGGTCTATTTGTTAAATAACGATACATAAAATTTGATAAGAATTAAAAAAATTATAAAAAAATATATGTATATGTTGTTTGCTAAAAAAAATTGGGCTCTGTGAGAAATGTTTGCATGGAATAACTGAAAATGAAAGAAAAATTAAAATTTTTTAATAAATTAAAAGAAAATTTGAAAGCCAAAAATAAAAATAAAAGAATAAAAAATAAAAGAATTAAAAAAAAGTTTAATAAACAAAATAAAAGGAAAATTGGAAACAAATCAAATATATTTAAAAAATTCAAAACTAAAAAAAAAAATATGAAGAAATAAAAAAATTGTTAAAAAAAAAGAATTTAAAATATTTAAAGAAGCATTAAAAAAATTAAAAAATTCTTAAAAAAAATTAAGAAAATTTAAAAAACAAAAAAAGAGGGCATATTAGAAAAAACAAACTAATATAAAAATATTATTAAAATTAATTGAAAACAATAAAAAAAATTTATATGCTATTAAATTTTGAAACATTTAAAAAAAATAAATTAAAAAAAAAATAAATTCTAAAAAAAATAAAGAAAATTTAAAATACAAAAAAATTATATTTAAAATTATTAAAACTAATTAAAAACAATAAAAAAAATTTATATACAATCAAATTTTGAAACATTTTAAACATAAAAAATTGATGTAAAAAATAATAAAATAAAAATATATTAGTAAAAAATAATAATAAGAAAAACTGAAATTCTAACTTTCGTACTCCTTTTTCATTCCTTGACTGTTCCTTTTATTCCACTTGAAATGCGATTTCTCGAACAGAGCCACCTTGCTATGAGATCGCTGTGAAAGGTTGATACACAAAAAAATTTTGCTAAATGTAAAATATGAAATTATTAAATTATGCTTAATCTGCCTTAACAGTAAGTGAAATAATAATAAGCTTAATTATAATGTAGCATATTTAAAAATATTTATTTATACTTCTTACTCAAATGCATACCTATGTGTGTCTGTAAAGACTTTAAAAAATAGGCTCAAAGGGAAATGAACGAATTTTAAATTGCGTAAGATTTTTTTCCAGGATTACTACTCGAATTTGATTGGATAGACAAATATCAAAGGAATAAAAATATATTTTTTTGGGAAACTTTAATTTTTACAAGAATATAACATGAAATAAATTATTTAAGGCAAAATTTTGCTGCAACAGTGGCATTCTTTTGTGGTGAAATCAATAAGAACACAGTTAGTTGCTTGAAATTTCAGTTCAGTTGCATAAAAAGCTTACGGGCTCTTTTTATCAACAAAAATTAACGCTTTCATAAATTAAGAAAGTAAATTAAAAATTGATTTTTTTTATTTAATCAAAGGTTTTGTTAGACAGAAAAGCTTTTATAAAAAAAATTATAAATTCAGATGATTGCAAGCTAGTTTTTATTATCTTACCACTCTTTTGTATGAATGACACTTCGAACTAAATGCGCACATGCCTCAGGAAAAATAAAAAAATATAATAAAATAAATAAATAAACAATACCAAAAAAAAAAAATTAAAATTAATATAAAGCTAAACAACAAAATTGGAAACAAAAATTAAATAAAGAAACAATAAATTAAAGAATAATTGATATAAAATAAATTAAAAGTTATTTGAATAAAAAATATATTAAAAATTAAAAAAATTAAATTAAAAGAAATCCAGTAAAATTGAAAATAATTAAAATAAATTAAACAGAATAAAAAAAGTCGAATACATTAAAATACATTCATTTAAAATAAAATTAATTAATATTTATTTGTATATAAAAATAAAATAACAAAAGAATAAAATAAAATGAAAAATATTTAAATAAATTGGAATGAAGTGAAATAAAATAAATTAATAAAGAATAAAAAAATTGAATTAAAAAATTTTAAATTAAAGCCAAAAATTAAAATTAAAAACCAAATTTAAATAAATAAATAAAAACATTAAATTAAAAAATAATTGAAATAAAATTAATTAACATTTATTTGAATAAAAATATATTAATATAAAAATAAAGAAATATAATTAAAAAAAACAGTAAAATGGAAAAGTGTTAAAATAAAATAAAATAAAAATAAAGTGGAATAATTTAAATTAAATAAATTAAAATAAAGTTAATTTAAATTTATTTGAACAACAAAAAATATAATAATAAAAAAATAAAACAGAATTAAAAAGAAATAATAAAATGAAATGTAATTGAAATAAAATTAATTAAGATTCATTTGAATAAAAAAATATAATAATAAAAAATTAAAAAAAATTAAAAAGATATGATAAAATGAAAAAAATGTAAAATAAATCGTAATGAAGTGAAATAAAATTAATTAAAATATGTTACAATAAATAATTTGAAATAAAATAAATTACGGGCGTATTCATTTCGACATTACAAAAGTACACGGCTGTATTTTGACAGCTGTCAAATCAAGCATGTTTTGTTTCAAACAAAGGTACGCTTCGTGCTTTAAGCGGAGATTATAGTCGTCCACACAGTCGCCCAGCTACTCAAAAATATGGTAAAATTTTAAAGAGATTTCAAGAGACTGGATCGGTTACAGATATTGTAAGGCCTGCACATCATCGTTTCGCTCATTTATCGAAAACCCGAATGTGTTTATTTCTCGACCTGGTATTTTTTTACGTATGATAACCGACTTTTTTGTGCTGCAGTTTAAGAACAAGACTTGAGCAATATGCGATTTCAACAAGATGGTGCTACACGCCACACTACAGAAGCGTATATGTCTTCATTTTGAGAAAAACTTCCCGGTCGCGTAATATTCTTGGTGATGCCAATTGGGATTTGTCACCGCTGGACTATTTGTGTATGGCTAGGCGAAAGACGGTATTTATGCAGAAAAACCCTTAACTCTTGAAAACTTCAAAACCAACATACGTCAAATTATGGCTGAGATACCGCCCAATATGGTCCAAAAATGATCGAAAATTACCTCAAACGGATTGAAGTGTGCAAATTATCGTACTCATTTGAATGATGTATTGCTTCATGTATAATGCCAAGGTTCAGACTTTATAAATGTATGTTTATAAATAATTTTAAATGTATTTTATTTATTTTTATTTTCGAGACAGCAAAATGCATAAACCGGCATAAACTACATATTTGTCCTAAATGACTAATCGATCAACCCACAGCCTAAACCACTGATCGTGAGACGTGAAACTTGGAGTCTGTGTGCTGCGTAGGACTTAGGCACTTGATAGGAGAGAATTTTTCGGGAAGTGCCCCTGCGATCGATCCATCGGAAAAATCGAATTTATGGGGTTAAATTTGCTTTTACCTAGCTTACTACATGGAAAACTTTCCTGGCGGGCTGTGGACAGGAGGCCGATCTATTCGAAAAAATAGTAATTTTTGTTCGATTCGCTCTATATTTGTGTCAAAAGCAAGTATTCAAACAAATATATACGAGTATAATGAAATAAAAAACGAATTGAAAATCTTATTTGAAATTCCATGCGAACAAAGTCGAGGTCAAAATCTAGTAAAAAAATGAAATAAATTTATATGAAATAGCATAAAAGACAAAAATGAATTAAATGAAATAAAAAATATAATAAAACAAATAAAATTTTAATAAAAAATGTCAATATTACATACAAGAAAAAAAATAAAATGAAAAATTGAATTCAAAAAAATTTTAAATTAAATAAAAAAATTGAAAAATTTTAAATAAAACTAGAAGTTAAAAATATTATTTTAATAAAGAAAATATCAATACTATATACTATAAAAAATAATAAAAAAGAAAAAAATCAAACAATTAAATTTAAGTCAATTAAAAAAATTTTAAATAAAATTTTAATAAACAAATAAATAATTTTAATAAATACAATAAAAAAAAATTAAAATAAAAAAAATTAAAAAAAAATTTAAATAAATAAAAATTTAAAAATAAAAAATAAAATTTTAATAAAATAATACAATATTACATACAACAAAAAAGAAACTAAATAAAAAAAATTTAAAAAAAATTTTAATAACAAAAACAAATATAATAAAATTTTAATAAAGAATATCAATATTACATAGAGCAAAAAAAAAATAAATTAAAAATAAAAATATTAAAATAAAATAAAAAAATTTAAATAAGATTTAAAAATTAAAAATAAAATTTTAATAATAAATATAAATATTGCATACAACAAAAAATAAATAAAAAATAAAGAAAAATTAAATTGTAATAAAAAAAAACAAATATAATAAAATTTTAATAAAGAATATCAATTTTACATACAAAAAAAATTAAAAATTAAAAATTTAAAATAATGTATAAAAAATATCAATAAAAAATAATACAAAGGAAAAAAATTAAACAAATAAATTTAAATCAAATAAAAAAATTGAAATAAAATTTAAATATTAAAGATAAAATTACAAAAAAATATATATGTTAAATAAAAAAAATTTAATAACAAAATAAGAATATTACATACAGCAAAAAAATAAAAATATATATATATATACACACAACAAAAAATAAATAAAAAAATTAAAAAAAAAACTAAATAAAAAAAGAAAATAAATAAAAAAAATTTAAATAAAATTTAAAAATTAAAAATCAAATTTTAATAAAAAAAAATTCAATATTAAAAAATAAATAAAAAATTAAAAAAAAAAATTATACAGTAAAAAATTTGTAAATAAAATTTAAAATTAAATATAAAATTTTAATAAAAAAAATATCAATATTACATACAAAAAATAATAATATAAAGGAAACAAATTAAAAAAGTTGATTTAAATTATATAAAAAAATATAAAAAATCTAAACAAAGTAAAAAAAGCTAACAATACACAATAATAAATAAAGAAGAAGAACAAGTTGCCTGATAACCAATTTCAGTTTATACGAAAGAAGGAAGTGAACACTTCAAGGGAACTTGTTTCAGTGACTGTCTGAGCGAGTGGGCTTACTCAGATAATTTCTCTATGGTTAGGTAAAAATTTTGAAAAATCTTTATGTTTCAACAATTCAACAAAAAACAAACAAGTGAAAGAAATATATATTTTTTTTTTGTTTTTGGGTATTTATTTTCATAATTAAATATTTTACAGCAAGTGAGCGATGAATGGGCAAACCACTGTATGGTTTATTATTAGAGTTGCAGAAAGGTATGAATAATATTGATGAAATATTGTTTAAAATAATTTTAAGTAATTTAAAAATCATTTGAACTTTAAATTTTAAATATAATTTTCTGTTTTTTAATTTTTACATGCTTTATTATTACGTTCTTTACTTCTCCATTTCCATTTGAGTTCAGTCTTAATATAAATACTTAAAAGTAAAATACTAAATAATTAATTTTAAATTACATACAAAAACGATTGCGCTATTTTGGGACATGTATGTACATATGCATGTATGTATATGTACTTAACTTGGTAATAAAGTATATTGATTTTTGTTAAAATGTGTAGTGTTTTAGAAATTAATTTTAATTAATTAATTAATTAATTTTAAAAACATAAATATTTGTTTATAAGCATGTACATATGTATGTGTGCATGTATTTGGAGTACTGTAACTTAATATTATTGTTAAAATATGATACGCTTCAGCATGAAACAATTTAACGCCGCGCCATTTGCTTTCCTTTTATTTTTTATTTTTTATTTTTTTTATATTTAGCACCTCTTCTTTATTGTGCTTGTGTGTGTATGTGTGTGTGGTTGTGTGTGCACGGCTTGGTGCATGTATTGCTTCTTGCTTGCAAACGTAACAATTTTAACTGGGTGTGGGCAGTGTGTCCTTGTTGCGGGTGGCACTTTTTACAAGCTTAAAAAATATATGTAAATTAATTTCTTTTTTAAGTAAAAATAATTAATGAATGATTTTTCATGAATATTTATTAATGTTATGTATGTTACAATATAATATGCCGGAATGAAAGATTTTTCATGAATATATGTATGTATGTTACAGTGCTCGGGAGCGGTAGTTTTGAAAATGAAATGAAATTTGGTACAAAAACAAATTTTTTAGAGTAATTGAAAACAATTTTTTTTTAATAATTTTTTTTTAATTTTTTTCAATAATATTTTTAATTATTTTTTTTCCAATTTTTAGCTGTTAATGCAATGTGTTTAAAGGAGAATTTAAAGTATTGCTATTGAGCTCTTAATTATGCCATACATGCGGTTGTTTGAAATATTTTGCTTACCTTGAGAAAAATGTGCAAATATTTTGTAATATAATTTAATTTAATTTTTTTTTACATAACTGCACTATATTACTTATATAAAAATGATGTGTTGGTTGACTTTCTGTAGGCCAAAATGGGGAAAAAATTAAAACAAAAAAAAAACTATATTAACCACCATCAAAAGCAAAAAAAAAAACAAGATTTTCTTTTTTTTAATTATTATAAAAAATTTGCATAATCTTTTTATTAAGAATATTTTTTTTTGATAATTTTACTTATTTTGAGAGAAAAAAAAGAGAACATTTTTCACTACAAAATACATTTGACATTTTTTATTTGCATTTTTTCACACTTCAAAATTATGACTACTCTTATGCGCTTTAAATCGTAAAAGTTCACTAAAAAAGTAATGCTAAATATATACTAATATTGAGTTAAGCGGCATAACGTTGATGAATTATATAAAAAGGTGCGAAACTTTTTTTCTTTTTCGAAATTTTCAATTTACGCCCTTTTTACATTTAATCAATCAATCGTTATGTAATTACAAATACATAATATATGCATTTGTATGTACTCACGCAGTAGTAAATTGTAAAATAGTAGTAAATTTATAGTAAATCGTAAAATGGTAAAATGTAATTACAATTATAATTATACATATACAAATATATAATAATATGTATGTATGTAAAGTGGTAGTGTTTAAGCGTTGGTCTAAGCATAAATGTACAATCAAAGTTTTGTTTTTGTTTTTTCTTTTTTTTTCAATAAAAAGAAGTTTTTTTTTCCAAAAAGTCTATGCAACATTTGAGATATTGAAACACACACACATATTTAATATAGGCTTTTTTTGAATCAGTAAA
This sequence comes from Ceratitis rosa, assembly GCA_037013455.1. NCBI lineage: Eukaryota > Metazoa > Arthropoda > Insecta > Diptera > Tephritidae > Ceratitis > Ceratitis rosa. The sequence goes on from JAWMAG010000012.1 coordinate 26,955,970, forward strand.
AAATAATTTAAAAACTAGAGGTCATGTTTTAATACTTATAATTAGTTAAAACGAAAAGTTAAAAAAAATAAAAATAAAAAAAAATTAAAATAATAAAAAAATTAAAAATATATAAAAAAAATTTTTAAAACTATGCATAACATAATTTTTTTTGAAAACTAAATATATAAAATTAAAATATAATATTATTTAATTGAAATCAGTCCACAGGCTTAATTTTTAATTACAATAATTAATATTTAAATTAATTATAGCTTTTTTTGTAATATTTTACTTATACATATGCATGCATAGTAAGTAATTCTTTATAAAAATATATATATATATATGTATGTACGTTATGTATATATGCAATTAAATATATATACATATGAATGTCACTACAATTACATAAATACACATTTACTACATATGAGTACATATGTATGTGTGTATGAGTGTTAAGTAAAATTAATAGTTTCAAAAAATTTAGTTAGCGCAGCACAAATTGAAGGAATATTTGAAATGAAATTTCCTCAGCGCTAAATTTTCTCCTTATAATTATATTAGCACACATTTTGTTTTATTATAGAATTTAAAAAAGAAAAAAAAAAAAACAATTTGTATGCATTCCCTACTAAGCAAAGTATAATTTACAATTTTTTTAAATGTATTTTGAAAAAGAGTAAATTTTTGAACTCTAATATAATTTTTGAATTTTTTTATATAAATTTCGAATTTTTTTTATAATTTTTAAGAATTTTAGCATTTTTGCGTAACATATTTAGCGCAACTACACATACCTTCATTTGACATACTATAACTTGTTAGATAAATGTATGTATGTATAGTAAAATATATGCAGTTAATACATACAATTTTTTGTGTTTAATTTTTACAATTTTATAATTAATAATATAATTATTTTTTTTTACAATTTGTTAAGCACAAAAAATTAGATTTTTATAAGGAATTATTCGGCAGCATAATTTACAATTGGAAAATGTTAAAATAGAATTTTTCTTTTTCGTTTGGCTATTAAGTGGCAAAGTATTTAAAATTTATTTATTTATTTTCTTTTTACAAAATTATTTCGCTCTAGTGGTTTTGTAGTAAGCAATTGTTTGGTTATTAGAATTTAAAGAAAAAATATTTTTTTTTTTGAATTTTGAATCTTTTTTGTTTTTATAATATGTGGCAATATGGTGGCATCTTGCAAGAAAATTATAAAAAATGGTAGCAATAAATTTTAACTATTTAAGAATGTACAGGCGGTTTACATACCGATGCATTATCTATGTTGAATTAATGGCTTTAGTAAAAAAATGTTGTTTTTATCAAAAAAAAAAAAAAAAAAAAAAAAAAAATTATAAATATTTAAAATTATATAAAATGCCAATATTTCAGAGTAATAAATAAGCTGCTTAATGATTTTTAGGAAAAATATGATGAACCACATCGGCATATTATTGGCCGAATATCGCCTAAGTGTTAATAAACCGTCAATAATTAATTTAATATTTTATAAGTAGAGTTCACAAGAATAAGTTTATAATAAACTACATATGTATGTATTTGTTTTTTTTTAACAATAAGACGGTGGCTTTATAAAAATATTTTTTTTTTAATTAAAGCTTTATATTTATATTAAATTTTTGTTTATTAACAAATTTGTGATGCTGTTCATTTCAGTATTTTAAGAATAAACAAATTAAGAGAAAACAAATTGAGATTTTTTGCTTCAAAAATTAACCCTCTCCGAAATATATAAAAAATATAAAATTTAAAATGCTCAGTTGTATGCTACTACACTAGAGATCGAATTCCAAGCAAAAAATTGATATGTGTATATATACATATATATGTATATTTTCGCTCAACTGTTACTGATATTTTTTTTGGCAAAAATTCCTAAACTTTGTAGAAAAATTAATATTGAATTATTTCTTGATTATTATTCAATTAATTTATTTATTCAAAGTAAAAAAAAAATTATTGGAGATTTATAAAATTTTATGAGCTCTCTCTGGCAGTGCTTAAAAAACATATTGGAATTTTTGTGAATAATAATCATTTTGAAAGTTTTTTTTCGATTCACCGCAATTTTTCACTGTAATATTTCGAAATTATTTTTCGGTTCGCAGCAATTTTTTTACTTTATTACGTCAAAATGATTTTTCGGTTCACTACAACTTTTCATTCCAATGTTTCGAAATTATTTTCCGTTTTAATTAATTTTAACAAAAAAAAAAAATTTTAATTGCTAAAATACACTTTTAAACAAAGGAGGCGTAGATATTGTTAAAATTTTGAAATTTATATGCAAAAAAAAACATAATTTACTGAGAAAGAAATTAAAATTGTAAATCATTTAAGGAAATTTATTAATTACCTATAGATTTTAATAATAAAAGATACCATAAAGCTTCGAAATACATACATACATGTGTATGTACATATAAAAAAAGGTTTTTTATTAATATATAAACATTTTTTGTTAAACAATGGCATTTTCAGTGTTTTTCATAAAAGCCAATTCGTCGTTACAAATTAAGAAAATAAAATAAATTATTTTGCGCCTAAAAGCAGGCAACGAAATTTTTATTTTGCAGTTTGCAGTTAAAGGAAATCCAATTATTTTTAGTCTCAAATTTTTAGCACTACAATTTATTTATGGAATTTAATTTTTAGATTTTTTTAGCATAAACTAGTGTTTTATTAAAAAAAATATAATATAATAAAAAAATAAAAAAAATAATCTTTTAAATTTTTACATTTTTTTCAACGGAAAACTGTACTGTGGTTTGCTGTTACTGCTATATTTATTAGTTTGTGAAGTGTAATTAATTTATTTGCATAATTATTTAGTTTAAATTATTATTTTAATTTATTATTTTACATTGGGAAACCAAAAAACAATTGCCACTCAAATTTTATTTTGATTTTTAATAGTCTAATTTTACTTTAATTTTTAATTTTCTTTAAAGTAATTAATTTTTTTTAATTTTTTTTCGCCTACCATCAAAATTATGCAGGCCACACACTGCTTTTTGATAACTATTTTCATACATTCTGATCAAAAAACAAAAAGAAAAGTGCAGATCATATGAGTTAAGCAAGAAATTGGAATCTCGAAATAATTTTACTACATAGAAATACATTTAATTGCATACGCATGTATGAATTGGTAATTTGGTAATCTTTTCTGCTGAAACGCTTGCCAATAAGTGCTTTTTGTTGCCATAATTTGTGTATTGCATTGCGCAAATTTGTCTTAAAAACGCATGTATGTATTGTATTTATGTATATAGAACACGCTCTTTGCCATGTGCTACACTACTACTATACAGTTATTTTAGTTTTATTAATAAGTAGTATGTATGTATTTAAAAAAAAAGTACTTTTACTTTTACTTGTTGTTTTTTTGTTTTGTTTTGTTTTGTTTTATTTTGTATGTGTTTGAGGTAAATTTGGCAAACAAATTACATTAATTAATAATATTTAATTAATAATTATTATTAAATAAGTATGTATGTATGTATGCATGTATAAGACGTTATGGTAATTATAGTTCTTTTTGCATTATTATTATTATTTTTTAATACATACATATGTTATAGTTATTTATTTAATAGTAGTAATAGTAATAATAATAATAATAATTATAATAATAATAATAATAGTAGTTGTTGTTACATAATAATAATAATACATACATACATGTACACTACTTTTTCTTTTGCATTATTACAGACAATAAGAATTATTTACTTGCATTTTTTTCTGCTTATTCATACATATATGTATATATGTATGCATGTAATTGATTTTAATATTTATATAAATTTTTTTCACTTATAATTTTGTCACTTGTTGACATACATACATATTTATTTTTGCCAAATAATTGTTTTTGTTGTTGCTTAAAATGTCACCTCTCTTCAAATGACATTTTTGTAATTATTTATTATTTTTATACGTTTTTTTGTATGTATGTATTTTCGGGCGTGAATACTTGTTGTAATTTTTCTTAATTTTTGTTTTTTGTTTTTTTGCTTTTTTGTTTTGCTTTGTGCTACATACAATTATACGTTTTTACACATACATATATATTTATGTTGTATTTAATTTTCTTTATTCTGTCTCTTCGTTTCCTTTCTTCTTAGTACCCACACATTTGCTTTTGTTTTTTCTTTTACTTCTTTTTCTTTTAATTACATTTATGCACCTTTTAATCATATATATATAGTTAATATACAGTTAAGAATTTGAAGTTTACATTAAATTACGAATTTTTGTAATTTTCTTTCTTTCATTAATTGCATACTTTTTGCTTAATTCTTCTTTTTTTACATACATATACATCCATATTTCGACATGCACTAAATTTAATTGCTCACAAACATACATATGTATATATGTAACATCATATATGGGATCTTCTGTTGCCCTCAATTTGTTTTAACTGTTAAGCTTATTAGGTTTTGCTTACTTCCCTTACCAGTTTAAGGGTTTAACGGTTAAACGTTAGGCGCCAAAGCTAGCCGTTGCTGTTTTTATACGTGTCCTTTTGCCTCAGTGATTTTTTCTTTTTTATTTTCAGATAGTTTACTCTGCAGTCCTTTAACATAGTATGTATAGTTAGCTCCCAACTGTTCCCAATAACAGTTGCTCCCGCATTTTTCCTTCCATTTTGCTCGCCATACTCTCTTTCGTTCTTTGCATATATGTACGTCTCTTTTCAACGCAACTCTGACGACTAGTGTTGCTCTCGCGAAAAAGCTGCTCACTGCCTCGCTCACGCCTGGTGTCTCCTTTAAGCAAAAGACAAACATTTTGCTTGAGTTATTTTATTTCTATTTTTGTTTTTATTTTCGTTTTTGTTATTTTCGGTGGTGATGGAATGATTACTGTCCGTTTTTTTCGTTTTCTTTTTTTCACGCTTCATACTCCATGCTTCATTTGTCATGTTTCCCTACGCTTGGACCATCCATTATCCATTTAATAGACATTTGTTTTGCTTAATTAATTTTGCATTTGAATTTTCTCGCTGATTTTTCGGCTTAGTTGTTGTACTCAACTTATTTTTTTTTCATTCTTTTTGTTTTTGTTTTTTTTTTTCTTCAAATTTTTCATTTGCTTCTCGCTCTTGAACTTAAAAATTAAAATCGTTGCTTTATACTTAAAAATTAAAAAGTCTATTAACATTATCATTTATCATAATTAATTAATTATTAGATTATATTTGTCGCTGTCACTCTCTGGTCTCTGGTCAAGAGAGCGTATCTTGCTGCTGCTGCTGCTGCTGCTGTTGTTGTTGCTTCTCATTCATGCCCGCGTTCGTCTTACTTAGCTCTCCTTTTGTCTGCAGCTTGCAGCCTGTTTTATGTGCTATTTTCTCTTAATTTCTCCAGCATGGCTCTCTCATGAGCTCTCTCTCTCTCTGTCTCCTCTTCCTTCGCTTTTAATTAAATTTAAATGAAAAGAATTTGGTTAAATTGGGTGGTATTGTTGGCTGTTTTGTTGTTGTTGTTGTTGTTGTCTACTATTATTTATTTATTTATTTATTTAGATATTTATTTAGTTGTTTGTTGGTTTTGTATTTGTTTTAATTATTATCTACTTTTAGGCGGCTATGGCCTCATTTTGCCGTCATTCCCATTGATGCGGCGATGGCGGCAATTCGGAAGGATGCGCTACCGTTGAACTGTAAAAAAGGACGGAAAGACGGAAAAAAAATTATTTGTAACATTTTATGAAAATCTGGAAATATTTTTTTTTAGTCATATAAAAAAGTTTTGTTGCAGTAAAAAAAAAAATTATAATTGAAAGATATAAAAAATAAACTTAAAATAAAATAAAAAAAAAAAATTAATATAGAGATAAGCCAGCAAAGTACAAACTAAACTACAATTACACATAACTTAATAATTAATTTTAATTAAATAATATTACCAATTATTTTCTAATGCAAACGATATTGGTTTTTCATGATTTTAACTCAAATTTTATATAAAACTTAAAGAAAGCATATTTTTATTCTTATAAAATGTTGTATGAATTTATGAATTTGTTGTTTATAACCATCAATACAACTATACAGAGAAACATTTATGCAAATCTAAATAAAAAATTTTGAAATATTGAGATCCACTTTATAAGTAGAATGGTTTAACATAAGATTAGGTAAAGTAAAAAGTTCGTTCGGTTTTTTTACTTTTTTTTATGCAAATGTTTCCAAACGGTTTCTTGGCTTATCTTTAGTTCTTGAGCTAGCTTCAGCAAAAATTGTTTTTATAAGGCACATGAACATTGGTTCGAATATTTGAGAAAGTAAAAATAGCAGCCTCATAGCGGTATCACAATGGCCCTATTGACCTAAGTGCGTTGATTACTGACCAACAGCCGCTTCAGCTCAACTCAAGTCAACCTTTATACCCGTTTTATTTCTAGGTAAATTTTGTAAAACTGAACGATAGACGAGTGTATAGCATTACGTACTAATATTCGGAAAGTCAGGTTTCGACTCCTGACTCAAATTATAGAAAATTAAATTTTCTATTTGCGGTCGCCCCTCGACAGCGAGTGTCAAGCACTTTCAGTGCCTTTCTGATATAAAATAAAAAGCTACTCATAAAAATCCATCGCTCGTTCGGAGGTTAAAAATAAACTATAGGTCTCTTCATTTATTGGTAAAATATTACAAAACGCACAACATAAATTGGAGGTGGAGCTTGACCGAAAATCGCTCCAGCTATTACAAAAGCCAGTTTAATATTGTATATAAATATGAGGCAATAGAAAAATTTACTCATACAGAAATAAAGAGAGAGAGAGAAGCTGGGCCTTAACAAATACAGATTTAAAACAGGGTTACAGCACATGAAAAAAAATACAAATTATTTTTCCTTTTTAACAAGGGATACATTTTTCAAATCTTTCATTGATTTCGTTATAGGTGATAAATTTCTTACCCACTCCTTTCATTCTCTTTTTTTTCGTACTTGGAAACAGGTAATAACCACTTAGGTTCAGGTCTGGGCTGTATGTAGGATTAGCTAGCCCACCAAGCCAAGATGATCGTGCAAGAGATGTAAGACCACGTCACTATAGCATAATCATGTAAAACTGTGGCACAAATCGGAAAAGTGAAGGGAGAATAATCGATCAGTTGGTGACTTTCAATTTGTTTTTGTTAAATATAAAATAAATACCAATTTCTTTGCATTTACTTTATTAGCCTTTCTTTCAAATTTTAGAACAATCGGCAGAAATAGAGACGAGAAAACACAAGATAGCTGAGGATAGATCAGACGAAATGCCACCACCAACGCAAAGAGAAATTCGCAATGTGTTTCTCTTCGGGTTTCGGTGTAATTTACAGTCAATATTATATATAAATATTCAGTGAATGCCAAATTGCATATGGAACGATTGCACCGTCTTTAGAGACTTTAGAGCCCCGAGAAGGTCGACCAAAATCTTCCACTGATGCCATCACAGTAGCTCTGGTGAAGTCCAAAATTGTCGAAGACCCACGATTGCCCCAAGAGATGATTACTAATGAATTGGGCTTGAATGCCATGGCCGTATCGCGTAAGTAATCATCTGGGATATGCGAAGAAATCTGCTCGATGGGTACCACGGATTTTAAATGAGTCCCAAAAAGAGGCTCGAGTGCATTTTACTCAATTTTGCCTAAACAAATTCGAAAATGGTCAGTCTAGCAACTTTAGTAAAGTAGTTACTGGTGACAAATCTTGGTTCTATAAGTACGATCCAGAAACCAAACGGCAGTCCATGGTATGGAATACAACAGTAGCAAACCCACCCATAAAATCTAAGCAACAAAAATCAGCAGCAAAAGTAATGATGTCAGCTTACTTCACCCGATCTAAAATCGTAGCTGCTATTCCATTGGAAAAGGGTCATTATTTCCTCCTCATTTTCGACAATTGGCCTTACACGCCGTGGAGCATCTTTTACATCAGAATTACCGAAACGGAAGCAAAATTGTACACGATTGAATGTTGCAGGACCAGAACCTTAAACAATATATCGGAGAAAATTTTAGAATATTGCGCATTTTCTCTTTGATGGTGCCCATTTTTCACATGCGCTCAAATACTATGGAGTTAAGTAACCAATACTTCTTCTGTTATATTTTTTTGTTACAAAATATCATCCTTCAGCGCCATCTAGCGTAATCCTATTACACTTATTGAACGCGAGATACATATAACTGAAGGCATGTATTGCAAAAAATGATGGATTCCCTTTCACTAAACCACTCAAGCATTGTGCTACCTTTTTGCGATCACAACTGACCTTACCAAAGGACCAAGGGTCTTTAAGTTCAGCCTCTTTAATACATAATTGTCAATATGCACTCTGCATATGAGATTTGGAGTGAACTTATTTTTAAACATTTAATGATGACTTATATTGTATAGAGTTATTCATTTCATGGTCTCAAAAGTACAAAGTAGAATTCTGACATCTGTCAAACTAAACTGTCAAAAATATATAAAATAAAGTTAAAAGTGAGGCATTTATGACAACGCGCTGAGATACTGCTCAATACGTACCAAAAAGTGATTGAAAATCACCACTAATGGAACGAGGCCGCAAGGCGGCCATTTGAATGATTAAGAGTTTCACATGTAATGCTAAAGTTCAAACTTTTTATAAAAAAAAATGGAATTTCATGAAGAGAGAAATTATCTTAAATGCTTTTTTTACGTTTATTTTTGAAACCACAAAAAGGTTACCCCCGCATAATAATTTTGCCTCATTTCCTGTGTTTCATAAATTAACAATTAGTTCCTTGCAATATAATATATATATGTATGTGCGATATTTACAATTATTATTTATTTTTTTTTGAAATTAAATTTTTTTTGTAAATTTTAAAATTTTTTTTATAAATTAATTTTATATATACTTGAAAAATTTTTTTTTAATTTGTTTTCAATTTTTAACTATTTTTTTTTAAGTTTTAAATTTTTTTAAGTTTTAAAATTTTTTTTTAATTTTCAAAATTCTTTTTTAATTTTTAAAATTTTTTTTTCTAATTTCATAATTTATTTTTATTAAAATTTTTTTTTTAAGTTGCTTCCTAATTTTTAATTCTTTTTTTTTAATTTTTAAACTTTTTTTCTAATTTTTAAAATTTTTTTTAATTTTTAAAATGTTCAAGTTTTAGAATTTTTAATTTTTAAAATAATCTATTTTAAAAATTTTTAATTTTTAAAATTTTCTTTATTTTAAAATTTATTTTATTTTTAATTTCAAAAGCGTTTAATTATTAACATCAAACATAAAAGGGTTAAATATGTGTTAATCAGATTTTTTTTTTAATTTACATAATTTATTTATATTTTAGCTAAATAATTAGTGTTAGTTTTTACTCCAGTTGTGTGCGTATGTGTATGTTTGTGTATACAAAAGCATTTTTGTGAAATAATAAAATACAAAATTTAAAAAATTAGTTTAATAATAACAGATATGAGTGTCTAATCATGTGTTAGTAGAGTGTATAAGTACATATATACAATTGAGTATATTTTAATTAAGCAAAATTATAAAAAAAATTAGCCAAATTTCAACTAAGATTACGAAACTACAAAGTTAATGAAGGAAAATAATATTAAATGAGGGCGAAAGAATGATGCGTTTATATATTTATATATAAATATTTTTTTTTTAGTTTAGTTTAGTTTTTTTATTAGTTAAAATGAATTTGGATTCACGAGTTATGGGTGCGGGCTTAAGAAGGAGAAGGAGATAATTTACAATATTTAATAACTACTCCAAATCACTGCTGCATTTTAGAATTTTTGAGGAATGAGGAGAGTGTTTTTTTTGTGTTTTTGAATTGTTTATATATAACATATATAACATACATACATACATATAACTGCATATAAAGCTCAAGTGAACGCTTTTGCCACATTAAATATGTAATTTGTACGATTATTATTATTATTATTAATAGGTAATTTGCCACATTTTTGCCCATAGCATTTAAGTACATATATATATATACAAGAGTGTAAATATTATTTTACATTTTTCAGTTAGTAATAAATAGTGTAGTATATTTTTTTTTAATGCACAATTTAGTAGTAGATATGTATTTGGTTGTTTGCTGAAAGTTTCTTGTTACACTCATATACATACATATGTACATTGGTGATGGAAAATTCTATAAAAAGGATACGGTACTTTAAGCATAGCCGTGCCTAAAAAATTAAATTTTTCGGTGAATATCAAAATAACAACTCTTATTGGAACACCCTGTACATATGCATATGCAGTTAGAATATGTGTTTGTATCAAGTAAAAGTTTTATTTTAATTTTTTTAACTATTTTTTTGACTAATTTGATATTTTTAGTGATATTACATACATATATGTATGTGCATATACTCGTACATAGGTATGTTTATTGTTATTTAATGCATTTGTTGCTATAATTGGCTGCGTGTGTGTGTGTGTGTGTGTATGAATGTTTTGTCCTTAACAGTTAACTTTTCGTATTACTATTCTACATAATATTATTTATTAAATGGATTAATCATGTGTGTGTATCTATGTATGTACATATGTATGTATGTATGTAGTTGGGCGATTATGTATGTATGTAAGTATCCAGGCGCTTTTATTATAGAGTACACTTTTTGTTTGTTTATTAGCTCTTTTATAACCTATGAATAACAATAATAATAATTATAATAACAATAAAAATAAATAAATAAAAATTTATTAAATTAAAGCGACAGACAGACAACTTTTTTATATGTATGTATCGTATTTAATAATGCTAAGCTAAATATATACCAAACACGCACACATACAAAATTTCACATTTTTAATAAAAAAATGTTGATCCTTTTTTTTTTAAGGAAAAATATTGAAATTTTTTTTGACTTTAAAAAAGAAAACTTTTTCGGATTGTTTTAGAAATAAAAATAAAGAAAAGTAAAAAAAATCGGCAGTTGATTCCATTGTAAGGATAATTGTTATCTACTCCACTAGAAAGCCATCAATAGAGCGGCGCTGTTTAGGTTAATCCGGTCTGAAATCTGAACTCATGCATCCTTTCTTAGATACGGTAATATCCCAAGTTACACTTATTTCCACCACGGATGGGAATTTTTTTCTCTGATCTACCGCGATCTCTGAGTAAATAAGCCCAAGTCAATAAAAGCGCTTGGCTATCTGAGCAAATGTTGACCTAATTCACAATACCCACCCCCTGTAACTCGACTTACATCATACTAGAAGTTCTTAAAAGCAAAATAGGTAAGGACCCGTGACATCTGTCGTTATTTATTTGTAACTTTGATGTCAATGAAATGATGGCAGAGCTGCATTCGGTGTGTGGGTGGCCACTTGTAAAAGTCTCCAATTGGAGATGTTCTCGTAAGAACACAAACACCAAGGTGGTTTGTGTGTCCAGATCACACGGCCGATTGGTACCATAATGTTATTATTACCTTTTGCAATACACTCACTATGGGGTGCTGATCAACACTCTTAATCCGTTATTCCGATATCGGCAGATACTCACGTAAGGCATATCGGACGTTGTGCCGACAGGGGCATCCCCTCTTCGCCCTTATGGCATCATACATCCAGAGAGCAGGCATACAGGCAGAAAAAGGGCGCGAGTGGGATCGTAAATACTTGGTTGGACCTCATTTCGGATGCACAATAAAAACACATTTATATATATATATAATTGGCACTTTGTAACCGCTGAAGCTGCGTCTTGATGTTTTTCCAACAAATGGAGGAACCTACAGTTTATACTAAGCCGTCTCCGAACGGCTGATGGTTTTTTTATGAGGAGCCTTTATTTCATGTCCGAAATACACTCGGAGGGGTGGACATTTAGAAAATTTAACTTAACATTTAGTATGTATAAATTAACCAATTTTATTTGTACCACATAAGGAGGTAGAATTCATCTCTATCGATCTATCGAGACAGATTCCCTGACTAAGACCCATTGTGATGCCAAAGAAACTTCACCAACAGGCTCAGGATTCAACCATTTTAATTGATTTAAAAGAATTTTGAAGAAACTGGATCAGATATTGTAGGGCCTGTGCGTCATCGCTTGTTTCCCTACTGTAAGTGAAAGTGTAGCTGAGGGTTCGACGTTCTCAAGAGTTGGGATTTTCTTACCGCACATTATGGCGCCTTTTTCACTTGGGCTTACACAACAACTGAAGCCAGTTGATCATTCCCAAAGCCGTAGATACGTTAATTGGGTACTTGAACAATAGGAAGTGGATGGCGAATTTTTGAATAAAATTTTCTTTAGCGACGAGGCAGATTTCTCAAGCGGAGGGTACGTAAATTGTCGCACCGAGAATCAAATCATTGTAGAGACACAATTACATAAAAAAAACACAACTTACTGTCTGATGCGCGCTTTGGTTCGGAAGTCTGCGAGACTGTCACTGTCAATTTAGAGCTTTATAGGCTACGATAACCGACATTTTTGACGTACAATTGCAGAACACACCTTGGACAATATGTGGTTTGAATTTGTTTTTGTGGGACGAAAGACGATGTTTGTGTGGATGAACATTTAACTCTTGAGCACTTGAAAACCAACATTCGCCAAGTTATGGCTGCCCAGTGTGTGCAAAAAAGTGGTTGAAAATTATCTCAAAATGGTCGAAGTTTGCAATAATTGCGGATAAAATGTGGTCAAAAATCATAAGGTTGGATTCGGAGCAAAAAGTGTTGAGATAATAATAATATAAAAAATCTTAGATGAAGTATCTTGAGTGGTAAAAAAACATTTTGGAAAATTTATTAAATACGTCAGTAGTTGGGATGATACCTCAAGCTAAAATTCGTGTTTTCGCCGCAAGAGACGCACGAAAACGTGATAAACGGCTAAAAAGATGTATCTCTTATAACTTCTTTCTACATCACTCTGCCACTCATACATACACAGTACATATATACACATAATACATAAATATATTCGTACATACATACAATTTTATATGTAATGCTGCACTCTAACAGTAAAATGGACACAAAAAATGTTTAAGTAAAATCACTTAACTTAACTAACTAATGTCAAGAGGGGGGGTTGTAAAGCTAAAAGTAAAAAATGAAAATATTTGCAAAAATAAAAATAAAATAAACTGAAAATATTATATTGAAAAAAAGTATGAATTAAATATATTAACAGACCTAAGAAGATTCAGAGATTTTGTTTTTTTTTGCTGCATACAACATTTTGTAAGTTTTGTGGCTGAATAGAAAAATCGTTGATTGATTGTTTGATTGAACGTTAAATGTTATGTTACGAGTACGAGTACGAGTAATTGTTGGGCACACAGCGTTGCATTTTGCGTTGAGGATTGAGTGAAATAAATAAACTTTTTTATTTATGACACCACTGTCATTGTTGTTGTTGTTGTTGTTGGCGACAATTTTCTTGTCAATAAAATTGCGAGTGCACTTAATGATTTTTAGTACAGTTACATATATGTACATATGTATATATATATGTATATGTTATAATGCTCATCCTCTTTTCTCATTCTCTTTTCCGCTTTTGTTTGCTCCACTTTTCCAGTCAGCTTATAGCGCTCATGTCAGTTGACTTATCAGCTTTGTTGTTGGTGATTGATCTGTCCGTCTGTCTGTTTAAGCACATTTTTATTATCGATCTTTACTCGACTTTAATCGAAGGTATCGATCTCTCGCATCAGTTGCGCATAGTTGAAGTTTGAGCGGTGTGTTGTTCTTGTTGTTGTTGTTAGATGCCATCGTAGTTGTTATACCTAAGTGTTTGTTTATTTGCTTTCTGTGCATTATTTAACTTTTGCCAATTTTCCCAATATTTTGTTTCGATCTACACATGTAAATATGTATGTATGTAAGTGGGTAAGCAAGTCAAATATTTGTGGTAATTACATATATACATGCATTTGCTTGTATGCTTGTTGGCAGTGTGTTTCATTTCATGCAATCAACATTAATGTACACACCTTTCTACACCCATATATATACCATATATGCCAGTTGAGTGATAAAACACGTTAAGTTTTCACTTTAATTTGTTTGCTTGTTCGTTTTCATAATGACAAATATTCGCACGCTCAAACGACGAACTGATTATATACATACATATAAATGTTATTTGTATGTATTTAAATTTGTTTTTATCGCTTTCGAATTGACTTGATGTGCGACACGCAGCGCGCAATTGCATACTTTACGGCTGAGCGCATTGAGTTGATGCTATCGTTTGCTCACACTCATACGTGCCTTTAACTGTAATATATATTGTACATATGTATACAAATTTGTATGTATTTATATGATAAATTAGCGTTAAATACACTGCAAACAACTCTCCACATATGAACATTTATTATATTTATATACAATATATTTTTTAAATAGTCTTTCACTTTATGACTCGGCTGCACTTCTTTGCTTGAGCATTTGTTGTTGGTTTTATTGGTTTGTTGTTCATTTATGCATTATTCAATTTAACATTCTGTTTTTGTTGCAGCCAAACAGCATCTCTCTAAACGCAGCAGCGGCAACAGCAGCAGTGGTTGTAGTAGTAGTAGTAGATTATCTCATTCTCATTGGCTTAACGCAAATGTAATTAAATTTAATAAATTTATTTATTTTTTTTATTTAATAAAAACTTTTTATTGATTAAAAGAATTTCAGTTTTACTATGAATGAATGAATGAATGAATGAATGAATGCATAGGTGAATGGATGAATTCGTTTCAAAGCAAATTAGGTAGTAGAAGAGTTAAATGAAGGGTGGGTTGAGTGGGCGTGGCATTCGTTATTGTGAAAATTGTGACAATTAGAAATGTGAGAAGACATATGAAATAGGAGCTGGCTGAGTTTTATGATAAACAATACAAAAATTAAACAAAATAAATAAATATAAGTAGAAGAAAAAGTGTTTAAGGTAGTGACATTTTTTCGTGTAGGTAAATAGCATACAAATTTTGATGGCAAAATTTTGACAAAACATTCACAAACTACACCAGAAGATAGTTAGAAATTTTAGAGATATAAAGGAGTTATGAATAAAGCAAATAGAAATAAAAATTAAAACTAAAAAAGTAAAAAATGATAAAATAGTAAATAAAAACCAATATTTAAAAAGTAATAAAAAAGTTAAAATTTAAAGAAATAAAAATAAAAAGTAAAAGATATTAAAAACAAAAGAATAAAAAAAAATAACGAAATAAAAAATTAAAAAGTAAAAATAAAAAGCAAAAGACATTAGAAATAATAAAATATAAAAGTAAAAAGAAATAAAAAGTAATAAAAGAGTAAATATAAACGGATATTTAAAATAAAAAATAAAATATAAAAGTTATGGTAAAAGATATAAAAAAAAATATTAACAAAAAAAAAAAATAAACTAAAAAATAACAAAAAAAAACAGTAAAAAAAATAAGACTAATAATATAAAAAAGTAAAATTAAAAAAGTAAAAGAAATTAGAAATAATAAAATATAAAAGTGAAAAGAATCAAGAAATTAAAAAAGGAAAAAAAGTAATGAAAACCTTAAATTAACAAAATTATGAAGAAATGAAACAGCAAAAAAAAACGAAATCAAAAAATAATGAAATAAAATGTTAAAATAAAAAAGGTAAATAAGTAATAAGAAATAATAATAAGTAAGAAGGAACTATTAAAAAAATATATAAAGGTGAAAAGGAATAAAAAAGCTATAAAAAGAAAAAAAGAAGTGAAAATAAATACAGAAGAGTGAAACAAATAAAAAAGTAAAAAATTAAAGAAATAATAAAAAAGAAACAATAAATAAGAAAGTCAACCAAAAATAATGAAATAACGCTAATTTAAAATTAATAAAGTTGTAAAAAAGTAAAACTTCAGTAAAATAAATAAAAAAATAAAATAAAATTGAAATGAAATTCAAAATAAAATACTAAATAAATATTTTTTTTTATAAAATAGAAAATAGTAATTTGAATTTATTAAAATTGGTATGAAAGTTACGAAAACAAGTAATTAAAAATAAAATTTGATATAAAATATTAGGTGATAAAATGCAAAAAAAAAAACAAAAAGAAATTAAAAAGAGGGAGAAATTACTAAAGAAAGAGAAATAAAGTAAAATTTAAACTAATGAGAGTCAGAAGAAAATCGCTAAAGAAATACTAAAAAATCATGCAAAAGAGAAAACCAAAATGACAGTGCGTAGTATTGTAATAAAAAAAATTAAAATGGAAACATAATATTAAAACAGAATTTCATTAAGCAATAAAGAAATGGCAAAATAAGAAATACGAAGAATAATACAATAAGAAAATCAAATACAAGAAAAAGTATTAAAAACTTTGTTAAAAAAAAAAACAAAAAAAAAAAATAATAAAACAAAAAGATAATTGATAAAAAAGTATGAAAGTAAAAATCCTGATAATGAACTCAATTAATATGCAGTGAAAAATAACAAAAAACAAAAAAAAATATAAATTGTAAGCCATTAAGAAATTAAAATGAAAATATCACAAAAATGTTTAAAGCAGAGAATTTTAATTTTAAAAAACTAATTTCAAATCATTCAAAATATAAACAA
Organism: Ceratitis rosa; assembly: GCA_037013455.1. Lineage (NCBI taxonomy): Eukaryota > Metazoa > Arthropoda > Insecta > Diptera > Tephritidae > Ceratitis > Ceratitis rosa. The sequence continues at coordinate 26,972,571 of JAWMAG010000012.1, forward strand.
AATACGATTATTATGCGAAATTTGAAAGTATAACTAATAAAAAATAAAAAAACTTAAATGATTGCAAAAACAACAAAAGCAAAAGCAATAAATTAAAAAAATAATTGAATTGCTACAAAATTTAACCAGAAATAAAAAGTACAAAAATTTTTAAATTATAAATAATGATAAGAACATGAATATCAAATATCTATTCTGATTCTGATTACAATTGTTTTTTAATATTTAAAAAGTTAAATAATAAATAATAATAACATAAATGTCATTTTGATTAATTTTTTTTTTTGATTTTTAAAAAGTAAAATAATAAATAATAATAACTTAAATGTCATTTTGATAAAATTATTATTTTTTTTTTAATTTTTAAAAAGTCTCCGCGAGTTTTTGAATAGTTCTGAAATTTTTTTTTTTTTTTTAGTGAAAATTAATTTTAATCCAGTGCTACATAGTAATTCCAACAGTGTAGAACTTCAGTGGCTTATCGGCGAAAAGCTTGGCCAAATGATTTTCCGCGTAGTGCAAGGTCTATGCGATAGGGTGGAAACATCCAAACTAGAGATCCGAAGACAATTTGAAGTGGCGTTGTCATGGTGAAACACATCACCTTGCAATCAAATCTGGAGGCTTCTTTTCAAACGCTTGTTTTAAGCTGATTATTTGTTGACAGTAGAGCTTTGACCACGATTTTTCTTTTTTTGAAATTTATATTCTTGTGTTTAACTCATTTTTCACTAATGTTAAGTCGGTTAAAATACTTTGTTTACATTAATTCGTGTGTTCTGATCGCTCAGAACAAGGTCCATTTATAACATCAAAATTTCGGAATCGAAACCGAAAAAACCATTGTCTCGGGCGCTCGTTCACTTACAGCATTCTCAACATAAACACCGCTTAAATTTAATTACATTTTTCAGCACGTTTTTACAGCGCTTCCATCTCTTTTAGAGTGAAAAAGGTTGAAATAACGCATTTCTGTGGAAATTTCACTAATTTGCAAATCAAAATAACTTTTCACACGAATAACCACTTACAGAACTGTCTTCACGGGAAATATTGTTTGAAATATTAACTTTCAAACACGTGCCAGTTTGGCACAATCGGGTTAGTGTTGCCCGCAATAACAGTATCAATAAACCACGGAAACTTTTTTTTTATTTTTTATTGTTATAATTTTTTAGTACAAAATATTTAATTTTATTGTTTTTTTCGATTTGTGAATTTTACTTTTATTGCTTTCTCAGTAAAATGAATGTATATATAATAAAAATCCGGAATTTAACTTTAAAAGGAATATTAAAAACAACAAACAAAAACTTAAAATAATAAACAACAGTAAAAAATAAAAATATAAATTCTAAATAATACAAAAAAATAAAAAAAAAACGCAAAAAAAAAATATTTAAAATTTTAAAAGAAATTGGGAAACACATAAATTTGTGAGAAACGTTAAATAAAAATAAAAAATTAATAGAAATTTACATAAGTTGCCAAAATAATAAAAAATTTTTAAATTTCAAAATAAAAAAGTATCAAAAATATCAACTGAAAATATAATAAAAAAAAAAAGAATTAAAAAATTCTTGCCAAAACTGAGCTTCATTCAACGTGAATTATTAAGCAAAAACTAAGAAAATGCAAAATATTAGTGTTAAAAGAAGAAGAAAAAACCAAAATGGATTGTTAAGGTTTCTTTTTAATAATTTGTTAATTTGTGTACTTTTAACTGGAGATTGTTTTTACTAAATTCTTTTTCCTTTTTTTTCTCTTGTGCAAATATACCAAGGAAATTCACTTACCTAGCAAAACTTTTGAATGCCGCACTTTGCGGATTTATACAGAGTGGTACGCGACCCGTTTGCAGTTGTTCCGCGATGAATTTGTGCATTTCCTCTGTGTGAAAAGAGATAAGGGTTTAAAATTAATAAGAGAGAATTTGAAAAAATATTAAATGGTATATATTTGGGGGTAGAAATTAGTTTGGACAGCTCCCAAAAGATGTCTCCACTTGCTAGTTGGAGCCCATCTTGGAATGTGATTACCTATTGGTTTGGAAAGGTTATTGTTTTTTACCTCGTAGAGAATGTTCGGTTTTACGTTAAATAAAAAAGAAAAATGCAGCGGAAGTCCATCGAAGGCCGGTGAATGTTTATGGTAAATTTGCGTCGACCGACAACTTAGGCAGAGAGCAATTTCGACGCTACAAAAGTGGTGGTTTTAGCGTCGTAGACAGGCTAACCCAAAAAGTTTGAAGATGAGGTACTCGTATGCTGCTAAAACCAGACGACCGAAACGGCAACATGAGAACAATGGCTGTAACGGTCATAAACTACCTGAAAACGCGAAATGGAAGGTCTTACCAACCCGTTGGAATCTGTAGACCTTGGTCCCTCCGACTACTGGTTTATTCGATAGATGCAAAACGATTTAAGGAGTCACCAGTTTGGGTGTTTTAAGGGGTAAAGCCAGTGTAGGATTTTGGAAAACGCAGTTTTTTTTGTTTTTGCTCACAGGGAACCTTTGGGACAAAGAAATGATATGCAATTGGTTTTAAAGTGAAAAAAATATTTCAAATAGCTGAGCTCCCCTCAGAGCGTGCGCTGAGTATAATGAAAACTTTAAACACGTTTTTTCTTAAAATCACATTTTTCAAACTGGGAGCACCCTATTATTGGACCCTATTGCAGCGATGTATCTGATGGTAGCTTCACAAATGCATTTTTTTTTGGAAGTACGTAGCCGTTTTTCGATTAAATGTAAACTTTTTTTAATAATTTAGTGCGTATTTTTTTTAGGCAAAAAACAATCAAACAAAAATTAGTTAAAAAATAAATCCGGACGTACTTCTAAAGACCATAGTTTGTCGATCATAAAACTTTTCGCTTTTCTGTTCTAAGTCTTATACTTTAGAAGAAATCCGTCCTCCCGTGGACGCCTTTCAAAAAAATATGGATTAAATAAATGGAATTTATCACCGTCATTTTGTAACAAAATAATAATTTAAAGAATATTTTTTTATACTTCAATATATGTTCAAAGATATGTACAATGAAATGGTTAAATAGAAATTCTATTGCTTTTCCTATATTCCTACAATAAATTGTAAAAAATAAATCAATTTTTCAACCTCTCTACGCCTTGAAGAAATCGAAGAATGGTTCAATGAGTGGACCGAGGACAGCGAGAACCCGGCTTTAGGAGATGGTATTCGAAAACTTCCAGGGAGATGGGAAAAATTACTCGCCGTCGTACAATTTTTTGAACCATGTATTTTTACTTTTTTTTCAACAAAAAACACTTTTTTTGGACACAAAAAAAAAAAAATAAAAACAGACCGACCTCAATAGTACAATTATATTTAATTAAAAAAATTTATCCCCAAATGACTTTCGATTTTTTATTTCAGTAATTTAAAATTTACTTCGACAAAAAGTAATTTATTAAAAAAAAAAACAAAAAAAAAAAAGAGAAAGCCTTTCAGACCATTTCCAATTTGGCAGGAAGGGCATACATGATATAATCCTCCGATTTTGATAGTTTTCATTGCCAACGTTTATTTAAATATCTGTGTGAAGAACACCAAGAAATCAACGTTAAAATCCCTGGAATGAGATTTGGAAGATTGGAGTTTATACTCCAACTCGCGTGAGATGGCTGAGGCTGTAGGCGTCTTAACTGAGCTAGTACATCGCATTTCACATACATATTTGGGAATGAAAAAGGCGCGTTTGTTCACACACGATCATCAGCCCAGTCGTGTAACCACTTCAAAGGAGTTTTTGTCGTTTTCAACATTTCGCATTCCAACCGAAGTTTTCCACAGTTTCGTTACCGCGAGCCAAACATGGACCCATCACACTACACCAAAGGCCAAAGAACAATCAAGATCCCGGCTGAACGTGCAACAAAGAAGGCCAAGGTGGGTCTATCGGCCAACAAAGTCATGGTCGCAGTTGTTTTTGGGCTCCACGAGGTGTCAATGACATCGATAACCTTCAATAGAGTAAATCGATCACCGACCCTGAATCGACTATATTTGACGAGGAAAGGTGCTGTTTTATCAGAGCAATATACGGGTGCACACGTGAGTCCACGTATGACCATGGCAAAAATTCCTAAATTGGGTTACGAGCAACTACCCCCTCTAGCATATTCTCCGGTATAATGAAGAGGTCATCACAGAAACAAAGGGCTACATTGAGAGCTGTGATAAAAAAACCCATCATATTCCCCACTATAATAACATTACCTTTAACTTGCTGCACCGATGTCAATTTACGCTCCCACAGATCATCGAATGGCTGACCAGCTGATGGCTCAAAATCGGCCGTATATTGACGCATGCCGGCCGAGGTAGTGAAACAGCATTTGCACATGCATGAATGATAACGTAAACGACCCTCGTCCAGATACGGATGCGCCAGAGCATCCGTCACGGTGATGCGCTTATCCTGCGGGGGAGAATGAAAAGAAGAATAAAGAAAATGAAAAAACAATGTACGTCAAGTGACCACTCACCGGATCAAAGACAAGCATTTGACACAGCAGATGCACAGCTTCGTGCGTCGCATGCGAACTAAGCGTATACAATGCTGAAAATGATGGCAGTTTGGGTGCGCGACGTAACATATGTGAACGTGCGCCATCGCATGCATGGCGCATATCCTCCATGGATGGTGTGCCCAACAGTTCTGTTATCAACTCCAGTTGCTGTACGGGATTCTGTGCCTGAAACAGTATGCGACGACCGAGTAATTCGCCAAAAATGCAACCAACTGACCAAACATCCACAGCGGATGAATAATGTCGGGCGCCCATTAAAATTTCCGGTGCGCGATAATATTGTGTTACAACCTCTTGTGTCATATGTTTAGCCTGATCGGGCTCTTCGACGCGCGCCAAACCGAAATCACATATTTTCAGCACACAATTTGAATTGACCAACAGATTGCCGGGTTTGATGTCACGATGGAGTATACGCGCCGAATGTAGATACTTGAGACCGCGTAATATTTGGTAGAGGAACACTTTAATGTGATCGGCGGAGAGATGTTGTGGTGAGACGATTATTTTATGGAGATCTGACTGTAGGAGTTCGGTTATCACATATCTACATTTTGCGGAAGAGAGATTAGGTAGAAAGAACATTTTTTGGCGTAGTTGAGGGAAACCATCAAATGGTATGATAAAGATATTATATACTATATGTATGAAAATGTTATAAATATTTTAACTGTAGCAATTAGTCTTAAGATTTGTACCAACAACCTAGGCAAAAGACAATTAAAATATTTTTTTGGGAAAGTCATAATTTTAATAGGCGCCGTCTCTGGCGAGGTGTTTTCTTAAGATCAGAGAGAGAGAAAAAAGGAGAGATAGTGAGAGAGAGAGAGAGAGAAAGAGATAGTGAGAGAGAGAGAGAGAAAGAGATAGTGAGAGAGAGAGAGAGAGAGAGAGAGAGAAAGAGATAGTGAGAGAGAGAGAGAGAGAGAGAGAAAGAGATAGTGAGAGAGAGAGAGAGAGAGAGAGAAAGAGATAGTGAGAGAGAAAGAGAGATAGAGAGAGAAAGAGAGAGAGAGAGAGAAAGAGATAGAGAGAGAGAAAGAGATAGAGAGAGAGAAAGAGAGAGAGATAGAGAAAGAGAGAGAGAGAAAGAGAGAGAGAGAGAGAAAGAGAGAGCGAGAGAGAGAGAGAGAGGGGGGGGGTTGTTCGATGAGGTAGTTGTAGTGGTCAGATCTGAATTATGCCAGTATTATTCGAGAGGCAGCTCAAGCTCTTGGTCTGGAGAGAATGCTGTTGAAGGACTCTCTGTGAATGGCGGTTAGAGGCTGTCGGTATGCTTCCAATAATTGTCTGTCAGGGAAATGTTGCAGATGTTTCACTGTGTAAGTGTTGCAGCAAAAATATCAGTAGGTTTCCCGTCACAGGCATGAGCAACTGTGCTAGTCCATGATGTCTAAATTCCTGCGGCGTAATTAATGAACGACCAACCGATTGCCTGATAAGATGCGAGTAACGTTTCTAGTGAAGAAAGTCTGGCCAGACACCAATCGGCATATGAGATTAGGGAAACGTCCTCAGGCCGCTATCAGCTATCGGCCAACCAGTGAAGACCGATTTAAGTAGGTATTTTGCCGATAAAGTTTGGGCTGCGCTCGGGGCTCAAACCGCGGAGATTTTACATACATTCCGAGGTTTATTTCAGACTTCTCTGCATTTTCTAACCATCTTTAAGGTGGCGTGTTGACATTGAAGAGGCTTAATGGCAGACTGGCTATATATATGGAATAACTTGTGGTGGGTTGAGTAATCACGATGCGCATTCTATTATCCTGTTCGAAAGACGAAACAGTGGTCAGGGAGTTCTTTGATGATATGATACTGAGTAAACTCCACTGTCCTCTATGCCGACGAGATTTGAGCCGTCGATGAAGATAACTGCAGATCTTTCATCGTTCCTTTCTTGGATTTTTGTAGAAAAAGTATTGTCGAAACAGAAGACTGAGGTAGTGCAGTTCACCTCTTCCTAGACTGGTATCGAGCTTAATCTTTGGGAGTGTCCTCTGTTGCGGTTTCTTCACAGTTAAGTTGCATTTAACTTTATGATGTTACAGCTAGCAAGAAGTTTTCCATACAGTTTTGACGGGAGAAGATTAAGAAGGAGTTGAAGACAGCGCTCTTGTAATGAAGATAGTACCGGCCAACAGACAGTAACTCTGTATAGCCCTTACACAATATTTTACCCATCGCCGCCTAACAGGCATATAACAGATGCCCCACGATGTAGAATGCCAATTGTCAAAATAATGGAAACCGTCGAGTCTGACCGTCGATTATACAAAAAACAGTTTGGAACCACTTGAAAAAGGCTGGAGTTAACGAGAAAACCTTAATAGACCGAATTTCCATCTGCGAACCGCTGTTGCATCGTAAAAAAAATCGATCCATTTCTGAAGTGTATGGTTAATGGTGATGAAAAGTCGATCTCTGACAGCAATATCAAATGAAAACGGTCGCTGTCGAAGTGCAGTGAGCCGGCACAAACGGTCTGCAAACCAGGATTGACGGCCAGAAAGCGTCTAGTTTTGGCCAACAGGAGAGGAATTGTGTTTCATTAGGACAACGCCGAACCTCACGCAACGAAAGTGATCAGCCAGAAGGTCTAAGGTCTTGGTTGGGAAGTTCTTATGCATCACCCTTATAGTCTGGATCTCACCCCAAGTGACTACCAACTGTTTCTCTCTATGGCGAATGATTTGGCTGGTGAAGATTCGTCCTTAAGAGAAGCCTGGGACAAGGGTTTCAAAACAAAAAGTCATCGAGCCAAGCGATGGTAGAAATAATTTCTATTTTTTTTAAATTAATTTAAATTAATTAAAAACATATATGTACATACATATTTATGTATATTCGCAAATTATTATTTTTCTAATATAGTACTGACGTCAATTCCCAAGGCTGGTAATGTGATATGTTTACATATACATATACCTATATAATTGACTAAGAAAACTTGCCTTGATTTAGGGCATATGCAATTGCGCATCAAACTGTGCAAATACGGCAGAACAAAAAAAGAGAGAAAAAAAAAACAAACAAAGGTTCAACAAAATGGCGAACACCACACAATGAGAGTGAATAATACTGGAAAACTTTTTCAATTAAATTGGTTTGATTTTATCCATTTACTTTGATGTTGACTAGAAGTAAAGTAAAGTACACTACTACGAGTACTCTTCTGTGCAACTTTTTGGGCCACCAACTTTTACAACTTTCCACTTGGAACAGGCGCATTTGAAATTTGAATGCTTGCATTCGCCTCTTCACAACACGGTAGCTCAAGTGGGGAAGAGCCTTGAGCTATAACCGCAAAATTGTTACAAAATTGGTTATAGAAAATTTAATTTCTCGATTATCATGCCACGCACGCACACATACCTTTACAATCAGTGACTTAAACAGACAGTCAGTCAGTTTGTCAGTCAGCATTTTTGACTTAATCTTCAATGAATTCTTCATAAATGAAAAAAAAATGAAAAATATATCATTGTATTTTGCTAATTTCAACGAATTTGTACAATAGAATTACCGTTATAAAGACAACAAAAAGAAAAAAACACACAAATGTCACTCAACTCCTGTGCAGTCATTTGCTCGGTAACTTCATTGTCATCGTCCTTGGCTGCACCAATTTAATGCATTGCATTTTTTATGCCCCTAAAAGCAGGCAACACATTTCGTAGTGTCAGGTAGGTGTATAAACAGAAGCTTCAAGCTGGCGCATCTGGCTGAGTGTGATGCTGTAGCTTATCAGTCGCATTGTCATAAAATTATAGTCCACCTACACAGCCAGAGGGAGAGAAGAGGAAGTGCGGATGATGGATAGTGGGTTTATAGTAAAACAAAGGCATTGGCAAAAGTTCTCGGTGGAAGAAACAGAAAAAAAAAGAAATGTTTAAAATACGACTGCCAAAGCCGTATGCCAGCCGTAAAACTTTTAATGGTTCACAATTTCATTTCGTCATGAAAGTGGCAAACTGATTTTATACACCTATTAAATTCATTTTTTTTCCTTGTTTTTGCTGCAAGTTAAATCCATGAATGCAGGCTTAAGGGAATTGATTGAAAAAATTTATATTAAATTAAGTTAAGCTGGTCTAAAGCATGACTAGTAGATTAAAAAAAACAATGAATATTCTACAATTGTACGAGTAGAGAGAGGTTTTCCACGAGCGACCTCACCTAACCCATTCAAGTCTACTGGGCTTTTTAATACCCGAGAAAGTTTTAAAACGTGTAGGCAGCAAAATCTAAGATTTTACGACTCATTTTTAACAAAAAAAAAAAAAAAAATAATTTTGAAGTCATGAATTCAGAGCACTCAAAAATTTGTACAAAGCACAATGAAAGCTAAGACTGACTGTAAAAAAAAAACTATAAACAATTAAGATTACACTAGTTTTCAACTATAAAATGAACTGGCGCCAATATTTAAAATCGGCATTTGAGCGATTTACTGCAGTTATGAAACGAGAGTTTAAACTGCTGTTTTTGGCTTTTTCATTTGTTCTTATCGTGATTATTCATACAAACTTTTTAACTGTAGAATTTAATGAGTACATGCATACTATTTTTTTAGTTATTTTTCAAAGATATTTTCTACCTCCGTTTTGTCTTGAATTTGTCATAATTTTATTTATATATGAATTTTTTTTTGTTTATTTCTTTTTATATTTTAAATTATATTTCAATTTTCTTATATTTTTAATTTCGGAATTTAAACTAACTTTTTATTTATTTATTATTATTTTTATTTCTTCATTTTATTTTTGAATTTTTTTTTTTTAATTATTTCTCTATTTTTTCATTTTAAAAATTAATATTTATTTAATTTTTTTTTTATTTTTTTTTTAATTTCGGAATTTATATTAACTCTTTATTTATTTATTTATTATTTTTATTTCTATATTTTATTTATTTTATTTTTGAATTTTTTATTTTATTTCATTTTTTTTTAATTATTTCTCTACTTTTTCATTTTAAAAATTAATATTTATTATTTTTTTTTAATTTCGGAATTTATATTAACTTTTTATAAATAAATAAAAACTTACTTACTTTATTATTCTTATTTCTTTATTTTATTTATTTTATTTTTGAATTTTTTATTTTATTTTTCTCTATTTTTTTCATTTTGATTTTTATTTTTGAATTTTTTTTTTTTAATTATTTCTCTATTTTTTCATTTTAAAAATTAATATTTATTTATTTTTTTATCTTTATTTTTTTATGTTTATTTGTAATTTTCATTTTTAATTTTATTTTTATTCTTTTATAATTGCTAATTAAATTTTTATTAATATTTATATTGTTATTAATATTTATACCTTTAGTAATATTTACATCTTTATTAATATTTATATGTTTTTCTTATTATTTTTATTTTTGTTTTTCTTTTCATATTTTTATTTGTTTATTATTAGTATTTAATTAATTTTTATTTTTATTAATATTTATAATTTATTTTATTTTCCATTTATATTTTTATTTTTGTTTATATATTTGTTTCCACTTTAATGTTTTATATATTTTTCAAACTTCTATTTTATTGTTTTTCTTCTTTTTTTAATAGACTTTATTATTCAAATTTTATTATTATTTTTTGGTTTTTAAGTAATATTTATTTTTATTTTTATTTCTTTATTCTCATATCTTTTTATCCTATATTTATTTTCTTTTTCAATCACATTTTTTTTTAGTTTTTTTTTTAGATTTTATTAATTTATATAGTTTCTTATTTTTATTTTAATTAGTTTTATTTTAATTTTTTTGTTTTTAGCTTTTATTGATTTTTAATTTCGTTTTCTTTTCTTATTTTATTTTCATTTTTTTAACTTTATTATTTTGCTGTTTCCATTTTTTAAGTAATCAATATTTTTTCATGATTATTTTAATTGTATATTTACACGGTGTGTCCCAAAAATAACCGAACTTCATATTTAAATCATACAACATACAGCACCATCAAACGCACCTGACTTCATGTAAGTCGGATGACAGATGTAAAAGTGACAGCCATTTCAATAAAACCAAAAGTGTGCTAATGGTTCCAAACAAAAAAAAAAAAAAAAAAAAACGGAGCAAATATTAAATTTTTTTGTCAAACTTGAAAAAAAATTGAAATTGAAGTTTAAAAAATAAAAAAAAAAATTGAAAAAAATGAAGCTGCCGTAACCGAGGTACTGAAGAACATTTCTATAATTGACATAAAAAAATCTATGCATGCGCTGGTTGATCGTTCCAAACGTGTTGAGTCAAATGGAACCTATTTTTTGAATAAATAATAGCTTTCAAAGATAGTATAATGTGTATTTTACTATTTTATATCCAAAAAGTTCGGTTATTTTTGGGACACACCGTGTAGTTATCATTTTTAAATTATTTTTTAATATTTTTCTTATTTTATTTTTATGTTTGTTTTCAATTCTAATTTTTTATTTTAATTTTAATATTTTTATTTTAATTTGGTTTAATCTTTTAATCTTTTTTATTATTTTTTTTATTTATTAATTTACTTTTTCTGTTATCTTGTTTTTATTTTTTTAAGTTTTTAATTTTATTACCTATTTTTCCATGATTATTCCTGTTTTTTGATTTATAATTTTACATTTTTATTTTATTTTTAAATATTTTTGTTATTTTAGTTTTATATTTTTTTTTCAATTCTTATTTTTTATTTTTTATTTTTCATTTTATACATTTTTTGTTACTATTCAATTTTTTTAAATTTAATTTATTGTAATTCTTTCATTTTTATTTTGATTAGTTTTTTTTAATTGTTTTGCATTTAGCTTTAATTGGTTTTTAATTTCGTTTTGTTTTCTTATTTTATTTTTATTTTTTTACTTATTATTTTTCTGTTTCCATTTTTTATGTAAGTAATAATTTTTCGTGATTATTTTAATTTTTTATTTATTTATCATTTTTAATTTTTAATTTATTATTTTAAATTTTTATTTTATTTTTATCTTTGTTTTAAATTCTAATGTTTTATTTTTCATTTTTTAAATAATTTTTTCTGCTTTACTATTTTTTTATATTAATTTATTGTAATTCTTTCATTTTTTTTTTTAATATTTTTATTTCATTTTGGATAAATCTTTTTATTTTTAATATTTTTGTGTTTTATTAATTTTTGCTTATTTATTATTTTATTCTGCTTTTAATTTTAATTGTATATTGTTATCTTCTTATCTATTTTAAGTTTTTACTTTTTATTTTAATTGTTTAATTTAATAATTTTTTCTTTTATTTTTATTCTTTATTTATTTTTCTCTATTAACCATTTACCTATATTTATTTTCGTTTTTAATTGTCATATAAATTTTTTATTTTTTTATTTTTAATTTTTATTTACAGTTTTTTATTTTTTGTTTTTGGTTTTTTTAAATTTTCATTTTTAATTTGTAATTTTTTTTTTGTTTATAAATTTTTTTATTTATATATTTTTTTATTTATATTTTTTTAAATTTTTTTTTATTTATATTTCTTTATTTATATTTTTTTTATTTATATTTTTTATTTATTTCTATTTTTTTTTATATATTTTTTATTTTTATTTAATTTTCATCTTTTAAGTTTTAGTTCCGGTTCTCAAATGTTTATTTAATTTTTTTATTTTTATTTTCATTAGTTTTCGTATATTGTTACTATGATTTTATACTTCATATATGTATGTGTTTTTTTGTTCTTCAAAAGGATACATTTCTTGGAAGAAATCCAAATGAGGTGGTTGTAAAATGTCCAATGCTGAGAGTACCTGCAAATAGAAAGAGAAGAAAGAGTTAGAGTTAGAGTTAAGTTTCTTGTAAAAAGTACGAATAAAAATCGTTTAAGGCATTGTTATGCATTGTTTTCGCAATTATGATACAACAAATGCAAGTCCAAATGGTTAAAGGACATATTTGTTTGCGAATAGAAATAAAGAGAGAAGTCTGACATTTCACTTTCTGAAACAAAGCACCGCTTCAGGCGCTCATGAACTGTGTTTTAAATAAACAAAGTGATTGCAATTAAATCATAAGAGCAATAAAGCAGTATTGCGCTATTACGTAATTTCAAATTGTCTTTAATTGTAAAAAAAAAAATTCAACTGCCCTTCAGCAAAATTTTTGCCAAAAATTGGCGCAATCACAATTTAAATGCACTCATTGGAGATAAATGCCAATCACTGGAATTAATTTTTTATTTCCATTTAAATTGTTTTAAATTCTTATTTAAAATCAACAAAAAACTATTCGACAACTTGACCTAATTTTCGATGTTTTTTTTTTTTTAAATTTAAAGTCAAATTTTAGTGCAAAGGCTATGAAAATTTGACATTAAAAAAGACAATAACAAATGCTTTAGTGGCAATCACTACCCTCTACAGCACAAACTTTTGCAAGCTTAAATTCGACGCGATGCGGGCGGCTCAAACCCAAATGCAATGAGCTAAAGGAGAGGGGGAATTACAACGGAGACATCAATATAAAGAGAATAAACATTAAATACTCGTCAAATTTTATAAACTGTTCGCTGCTTGGTAAATGTCAATAAAGTTCACTTTGCTTAATATTGCTTAAAAAGTCGCCGCGCGCGCACATAATTGCCGGCAATCAGCAACTGTTGGTTCGGTATGCCTTCTTTGTTGGTGTTGGTATATACAAGTATGGTTGCTAGTTGGTGGTGGCCAAGAACCTTGTAACTCTCATTTTGATATTCGCCGACTTTTGTCATAAAAATCACCCTTGAAGGCAGACAATCAGCAGGCAGTCAGCCAGCAGTGGCAGCGCAGAGTACATAGAATGTTGCAATGTTGCAAAGTGATGTTGCCAGGAATGTTTATATCGTTTGTGGCAAATGGAAACAATGACAATTGCGCAAATCTGAATGTAAAAAAGAGAACAAAAAACGATAAGAAAACCAACAAAAAAAATAATTTCCATTTTTTTTCTATTCTTAGCTAAAATTTAGTGGGCAGCTGCTTGGAAAAAATAAATAAAACTGATTTACCAACATTAACAACTCAACTAAGTAGTAGAGTGACTAAATTTTTAATCAGATATTGAAATTAGAAGTTGTTTTCAAAAATTCAATATATGTATGTAATTAAAAGTAGAGAATTTCGAGGTCTATGAGGCCGGTTTGAGGAATCAATGAATTTTGGAATAAAATTATTTTAATCACAAACTAATTAAATTTTTTTTTTCGTCAAATATACATAAACATAGTCTCCTCCTTTTAGCTACATTTAGTACAGCATTTTTCCAATTTTGGTATTCTTTTCAAATAATAGGTTTTTTTAAGGCACTCGAAATAGGTGTTTGTTTCTGGGATGACCTCCCCTTTCGACCCGAATTACTTACCGTCCAGCCATTTCTTCGGGGTTAGAAACAAGAAATACGCGTAGGTGGTTAAATCTTGAGAATATGCTGGAAGGGGTTGCAGTTCAGGAATTTTTGCCACCATACGGACACACGTGTGCAACCTTTCATTGACGAGATGGAACAGTCGTTTCTGTCGCCAAATGTAGTAGTTTCTGCTTCAAAGCAATATCGAATCTGTCCAAAAGCTCTAAATAATATTGAACGGTGATCTGTTTACTCTTTTAATATCCATGTGAAGGAAACCTAAAGCATCCCATGACCCGACCCAACATACCCAACATGGCCTTCTTTGGTGCACCTGCAGCTGGGTTCCTCCGACTATCTTCATTGTTCTTTGGCCGCTGGTGCGGTGTGATGGATCCATGTTTCGTATGCGGTAACGAAACGGTGGAAAAACTCGTTTGGATTGCGTTTGATCATCGCCAAAGACTACTTTGAAGTGGTTACACGGTTGCGCTGATAGTTGTGTGTGAGGAAGCGTTGCAGCCATCGCGCAAAAAGCTTTTTTATATATAAATATTTATGTAAAATGCAGTGTACCAGCTCAGTTGAGATGCTTACAGCCTCAGCCATTTCACGCCCTTTTATTCTCCGATCATCCAATATCATTTCACGGAAATTTTTTAGAGGATTTCTAGCGTGACGACCTCTATTGGGAGACCTGATCGTTCGGCGTCAATTGTACTGGTGGTACGATTGCAATGGAACTTAGTTAACCACTTCTTAGCCATTAAAATGAATGGTGCAGAATCTCCAGTAATATTTATCAAGTCTTAACTTGGTTTCGGTGATGTTTTTCTTCAAACAAAAATAATGCTCAATTAGCACAAGAAGTTAAAATTCGCAAACAGCAGGTATTGAACCACTGAGGCTAACCCCGAAACGGACGTAAAGAGCTCAGTGACCAGAAAACGTCTATGCGAATGCTAAATCGGGATAAAGCAGAAGACCAACACCTCCCTCAAAGGGCCAATTGTTAGAGCCAGCGTTGGCAATATGACATCCAGCAGTGGAACCCAGGATAGCAGGTTCTACGCCGAAGGGATTCATCTCTTTAATTATGCGATAATCGATGCTGGGATCCCCTAGGGAGCATGTTTGCTAAGCAGCAGATGTTGTTGGAGGCGGCGTTCTGTAACGTTCTCATAAATGTCATCTTGACGCCGTTATCAGATAGGTTGGGTTTTTAGACTGACGCTGCTCGCTTGGGACGAGTTTGATTAGCCATTAACTCCATCGAGAACCTTGCAACCATTCGCCTAATGGTTAAGACATTTCCAAAGCTGTAAGACAAATCCAAGGAAGGACTTGTTCGTGATGCTGCTGAAGACACATACTATCTTTTCCAGGGGAGAGTGGCAGTAATGTCGATGGCCAAACAAAACAAGCGGCTGAGGGCGAAACACTATGAGAGGTATTCCATTGTGGCGGCACTTTGGAAGGAGATGTTATAGTTATGGGAATAAACCAAGATTGCTACTCATTTCTTGAATCGCTAGACTAGACAGAGTTCACATCTCCATCTCTACAGTCCAATTCAAGACTGGGCAAAGTCAGGTGGCAACAGTAATTATTATGATGTTTTTTATTTTTATTTTTATTCTATTATTTATCGAATCTTTTGAGAATAAGCCCAACCAAAATCAACTGGAAAATCAAATCAGATATTTTTTCTTGAAAAGAAACTCAAAAAATACAGAGTTTCCAAATAAGAGGTTTTTTTGGTATTCAAAAAAAGATGAAATGCTTCACCGAAAAATTTTTTAGTTTCAAGAACCGTCTCTGCCAGGTTTTCTTCATTTCTATAGTGAATTTTACTAATTTCAATGCGTTGTTGCAGAGTGTATCGTTTCATTTTTATTATTGGCGTAGTTTTTTCTTGTCGAATGTCAAAAAATTACAACTTCAAAAGGGACTTCCACTGGAATAGCAGGTTTTTAAAAATAACATCTCTTATTGGAAAACCCTTTATAATAAAATATATAAAAAAAAGTTGCCACAAGCAGCAGCAAAGCAAAAGTATGCAGAAAGAACAACAGAAAATTGCCAAACCTCGCAAAGCCACAAGCAACAATGTTACAATACTCAGAGTTTGATTTGAAAATGAGTTTGATTTCCAAAAAAAAAAAAATAAAAATAAAAATAAAAAAATTAAATGAAACAAAAATAATAAAAATAGCAACCAAAAAAACACAAAACAATTACATACAAAGTGCCAAACAGAGTGCTATCAGTGGCAATGGCAAACAGCAGCAATAACGGCAACCAACCAAAAACAATGCAGCGCCAGAAATGTTGAAAACAAAAACAATGATAACAACCACCGATTTAACCAACACAGTCAGGCCGTCAGTCCGTCAGTCCGCCAGTCAGTCCAATTGTCTGCCTGTGAAGAGGCAAAGAACTTTTGGCAATTTTCAATACAATTGCATGTCTGTATGTCTGTATGTCTGTATATATATATGTCACTACAACAACTAGTTACAGCTGCAACAAATGACAATGATGACAGTGAACAAACAATTCTTGGTACCTAAGGAGCAGCAGCAGCGAAAATTGCAACAACAACAAACAAGCTAAAGAACAATGAACTGCCAGCGCTGGCCACTGGTTGCCCGGCTGATACCTGCAACAGTTTCGCAGGAGTACTAACGGTGTTGCTTGGCGATTTCATTTTTCGTCAACTTTTGCTACAGTCCATTCATTTGATTTTACTTTTATTTGTATTATATTTTGTCATTTATGTGAGTTTATAGTGGAATAGCTGGATTTTTTTCGAAGTAGTTACATATTAAAATTTTAAAATTTTTATTAAAAAACAAATACAAAAAAAATATTTTCTGAAGCTTGTCATTTAAGATCTTTTCTAGAGATAAAAAAAATGTAATGAGAGTGCTGGGTTTTACGAAAAGCTTACGAAAAAGCTTCAAAATAGGACTAAAGTGAGGGTAGATACCCGAACTTTATTTTTGCTGCTATCATTTAAACCAAAAAAATACCGATATTTAAGCCAGGTTAAGTGATATTGTGCCTGAGGTACTATTAAGCAGTTACATGAACAGAACTATGTTTCTACTTCTTCTAAACCGGACCTCCATAAGCATAACAAGCGACGTATTAATAACCAGGCACTGTCTTATGGTGACTCATGGTAGAAGGTTGGACTGCTTCTCAAACGACTTCTGCCGCAGCTGTAGTGACATAGATGAGGAGGAATGGGTAGTGTTTCTACCTTCTGTCCCTGCTAAGCTCTCAGTACGTTTCGTTATCGCTTTCTCGGAAATTTCTTCTTCGATTACCTTGGCGAGCTTGCATCTGTAGGCATCATTAATGTCCTAAATTTCATAAAACACTGCAAGTTGTTTGAGTATTTGGAAAGAATGAAAGGAAGATTTCTTAGCAAGATCAACATTGGTATGACAACGGGCCAGTAGGCCTTAGTGCGCTTGAGCAGGGTTCCGTGATCTAGTAACCTGTACTAACTAACTAACCAACTATCTAACTAACTAACTAAGCAAGGTCACTTTTCAACACTTTATATAAAAAACAAAACATTCTATTCAGATACACATCTGAAAAAGGAAAATATTCATAAGCCTGACATTGTGACGCCATTTCCGGCGACTCCTCGGAAAAAGATACAGGTCGACAGTAGCACTCATGACAGCATCATCCGAAGTGACCAAAAACTAGAATGTTGATGAAGGAAAATAATAAAGAAAATGAAAATTGGATTTTTGACAGAATTCTTTTGCAAAAAAATGGCAAGAAATTGTAAACAATTGTAATTAAAAAAAACTAAATCCTTTTTCCCAATTCCTCATGAATTATACCTTGCAGACATCTGTAAAATTTCAAGACGAAGAATTGGATTCATTGCTCGACGCAGATGTATGCCAGACGCAAGAAGAACTTGCAAAAGTATTAGGAGTTGATCAAGCAACCGTTTCTAGACGATTAAAATCATTAGGATTCATCCAGAAGGTTGGAAATCGGGCGCCTTATGAATTAAAGCTAAGAGACGTCGAACGTTGATTCTGCATGTCGGAAATGTTGCTTCAACGCCACCAAAAGAAGTCATTTTTGCATCGGATTGTCACTGGCGATGAAAAATGGATTCATTATGATAACCCAAAGCGCAAAAGATCGTATGTGAAGCCCGGCCAACCATCGACATCCACGGCAAAGCCGAATATCCATGGTGCCAAGGTTATGCTATGTATTTGGTGGGACCACAAGGGTGTGCTCTATTATGAGTTATTGAAATCGGGTCAGACGATCAATGGGGACCTCTACCGAAAACAATTGATTCGTTTGAAAAAGGCCATCGCGGAAAAACTACCAGAATATGCGACCAAACACGAATCAATAATTTTTCATCATGACAACGCTCGGCCGCATATTGCAAGGCCAGTTAAAAACTATTTGGAAAACTGTGGGTGGGAAGTTCTACCTCACCCGTCTTATAGCCCAGACATAGCACCTACCGATTACCACTTGTTCAGATCAATGCAGAATGCCCTCACCGGAGTACGCTTCACTTTGGAACACCTCCAAGCCGGAGAAGTTCTTTTGGGATGGGATCCACAAACTGTCAGAAAGATGGGCAAACATCGTAGGTTCCGATGGGCAATACTTTGAACATTAAATTTATAACAATTTTTTTAAAATAAAGTCTTAATTTTCGAAAAAAACCGCACAACGCATACATCCAATAATAACCCTATCAGTTCCTTTCGGAGCAGTGAAGCAAACGCAAGAAGAAATCTTAATTCGAAATTTGCGAAAAGCACAGCAATTTTCTTCACATCAGAGATACAATAAAGAGTGTATGTCGGTTGAGCGTGTGTAGTGTGCTTGGCAACACTATAAACATATTATCGAATATGTGAGACCCGGTTTTTCCAAGAAATGGTGGGATCTACAATTTCCACTAAGCCGCCTTTGTATGACACAGAGGTTTTGAAGTGGTCTAGTGGTAGCTCATTTATTTTATATCAGTAAGACATTGTAAGGGGTTGACATTCTCTTATACGGTGAGCTTTTGTTAATGTCGCCGTATATCTCATACAGCTAATCGTTCCATCGACTGCTGTTGTTATTGTTGTTGTTATTGTAGCGGTGCACTAACCCCGCTTGGGACAGGTTTAATTAATCTAAGCCGCCGAGGTCATCTAATGAGAGGTCCAGGAAACGTGCTGTTACGACGGGATTGCACCAAAAGGGTTAGATGTGTCGGCATGGGGGCATGCGATGAGGTGGTTAGCGTCGTGTGGAGACTCTCGACATGCAGGGCATACGTTGGGTATGATGGGGTCGAGTCTAGATAAGTAGGAGTTTAACCTGCTACAATATCCAGACCTAAGTTGTGCCAGAGTCACGCGGGTCTCTTGAGGCAACACGAGCTCGTTGTCTGCACGCCATTCACGGGAAGGGAGTCTTTGTAGGTGTTGACTGACTCCTGGTGAATCGACTCCGGTACTCGTTGTTGCCAATGCGCAAAGGACCATAAATCTTACGCAAAAACTTTATCTCGAAAAAGGTTAGGAAAATTAATTTTCGATGTTGTATTGGGAAAGATTCGATTCGCTGATCTTTTAGATCGTAGCGCAGACAGAGATCTTGGAGTACTTTCTTAAAGCACATAAAGAGTAGATATTTTTCAAAGAATTCCATACACTCAATAGCTTCAAACTTGTGGAAACTTGCGTCTGTCGCGGTTGAAAATCCGCTTCATGTACGCCGATCATCATCTTCACACAGAGACAAGCTTATGGTTCCGAAACCCCTCAGGGGTGCCAGCTTTTTTTTTTGCCACTCTCTTTTCTTGTGCTGGAATCTACTTTGTTGGACTCTCCAACTCTCAAAACCGCCCATGTCGCCCCGAATGCAACGTAAATTATTGAAAGCATTATTTTATACATCCAATCCATCAATGCTACTAGAAATAGTTAATGTCCGCCCTCCTATCCTCCAAAGATTCATTAAAAATGCAAACATAAAATTGCACCGCCAAAGCTTCCCCTTCGAAGATTAACACGCAACGGCGAGTGAAAATGTAAAACAATGAAAAGAGCAATCATGTTTAAACGGATAAAAAACGCACAAAATTCCAGCTGTAACAACAGCAACAACAATAGAATCCATATGGAGTCAAGGTGTTGAGCAACAATTAAGCCTTTTAGTAGATAAAAACAAAAGAGGGAGAGTGAGAGCGAGAGCGAGAGAGACAGGGAGGGGGAGAGAGAAGAAGAAAGAACTTTGCAAAGCCTTAGGCAGTGGCAAAACCCCCTTTAGGATAAAACCATCAGTGTGAGGCGAATCAAATAAATGCACGTTCATAAGTGAACTTTTATACAACATATATGTATGTTTATGTGTGTATATGTGTATGTGTGTAAGTGCATGCGCCCGCAAAGCCATAAAGGAGTTAATGTGAGACTTAATTTTTTTCCTTACTCTACTGGTTTGGCGAATAGTGTCTACTTCTTTTTTTTGCCTGTATGTGTGTGTGTATGTACATATATGTATGTTTGTGCGTTTTTGCGTTACGCTTCTTTGCCTTTGTTGTTTTTGTAATACTTTTTCTTTGTCAGCAGAAAGTTTTGCAAAACTATACTCAGCAAAAAATACATACATACATATAATGTATGTTGCATACCTTTAGTTACGACTATTAAGCAGCTTTGCTATTTTTTTATGAGTATATTGACTTGGAGAGTAAGTAAGCGGAATACTTTAATGCAGAGTTGTCAGGCGTTTGAATTAAATTTAGTTTTTTTCTCAATTATCACAAAAAAAATAAAAATAAAAAAAATTTAAACTACAAACACCTAAAAGTAAGTGGTTATAAACTAGTTCAAAGGTAGTTGGTTACAAACTAGTTCAAAAATGAGAGTGAACAAACTAGTTACTTAGTAGTTAAATGGAAACTGGAGCTAAAAATTTAAAAGAAATTTTGATGTAAGACAATGTACATATAAATATATTATGAAAGGCTACAATTAAGCACTTAAGAAAGCTAAGAATCTGCAGAACTTCTGCTCATCTAAAGAAAGTTGAAAGGAATCTGCGAGGCTCAGTAAGCCTTTGTCCAAAGAACAAACGCACATTAGATATATATGTTAGGAGGGAAAAGGGAAGTTGGATAACATTTTTGTCTTGTTTTTCTTAGCAAAATCGAGAGAAAGAGCGCAGGATCATGCTAAGGCTTTTGGGCCTATAAGCCTCACTTTCTTCATACTGGAGGTTCTAGAAAAGCTAAAGGATTTTTTCTAAATCAATTCAGAAGGAACGACTCTTCTACGGAGTGGGGATGGGGTTATATTCAAAGTATCTTTACATATCTCTCTCTCTCTCTCTCTCTCTCTCTCTCGCTTTTCATCTCTCTTTTCATCTCTCTCTCTCTCTCTCGCTCTCTCTCTCTTTCTTTTCATCTCTCTCTCTCTCTCTTTCTTTTCATTTCTCTCTCTCTCTCTACCACTCTTCCACTCTCCCTCTCTCTCTTTCAATATCTCTTGCACTCTCTCTCTCAATCTCTCTCTCTCTCAATCTCTCTCTCTCAATCTCTCCCTTTCAATCTCTCTCTCTCTCAATCTCTCTCTCTCAATCTCTCCCTCACAATCTCTCTCTCTCAATCTCTCCCTCTCAATCTCTCTCTCTCAATCTCCCTCTCTCAATCTCTCTCTCTCAATCTCTCTCTCTCAATCTCTCTCTCTCAATCTCTCTCTCTCAATCTCTCTCTCTCAATCTCACTCTTTCTCTTTCACTCCCTCTCCAAATTCAGCTAGTATCTTCCAAGCGGAAATACTAGGGACAGAAAAGACCTGAGGAGCTTTATTGAATAACTGTAGAACCAACTATATACCGGTAACCTCTACCGGCATTGCTGATACGCCAGCTCGACCTATCCATAATCAACTAGTCTTATGCTAGTATAAAATCAGCCAGTTGCAAGTCTATAGAAGAGTAATAGGTAAATGTTGTAAAAAAATTTTCATAACAAATTGAAGTTAACTAGTCAAAAACTAGTAGAAAAAGTAGCTAGTCCACGTTTATGGTTAAAGTAACTGATCTTTCAACCAATTGCAAAAAGCGCATAGCGTCAAACCATAAAAATTGGAAAAAAAAATTTCTGTATTTATTATTTTATTAACATTTTTTTATACCAAGCGGAACAGTTAATTGGCAACTCTGCTCTAAGGGGAAAAAAGTAATACTTAATTCTGAGGTCCTGTGAAATGCAAGAAGAAAAAAAGCATCCGTATAGTAAGTAATGTTGCGCGCACATGCAAGACTGCAAATGTTGCTGATTCCGCTTAAGAATGTGCAACTGCGTTATACGCGCACTCAAACACACACACACACATGTACACAAAAGCACGAGTATTTATGTGTGCAAAGGCTTAAGCATTTTCTTGCTGCCGGCTACTTAGTACGAATATACGAATATATGGTTTTTTGTGCTATTTTTTTTTGCTTTTGCTTTTGTGCCAGCGAATTTCGCTTGTGGCTAACCGGCAAGAATGAAATGAGCGCAGGGCACTTAAAAGCTGTGTTCGCGAATGCATAACAATAAAAGTTCCTCACCTGGTGGCGTGTAATTTGGTGACTCAACAAATTTTTAAATGTGCCGTCGCGTTTAAAGCAAAGAGGACATACACGTAGATACATATATATGTGTATGTGTGTATGCAAGTGCAATGGCATGCAGACGTTTATACACATGAAAAGAATATTTGTGGCAACAACAAAAGGTGCCGACAGCGCAAGTTTTGAACAAAGACTTTGTTGAAAAAGTTCACATTAAAGAGAGTACTTAAATGTGTATATACATATGCATGTATATGTATGTGTGTGGGTTTTCTTCACTGATTACCTAAATATTTAAGTGATAAAATGTAATTTTAATCAAAATAGCACTTTTTGTTAAATATTTATTAAGCACACAGTAAATTTCTATATTTTTGCAACACAAAAAAAAAAAAAATAAAAAGAAATAAATCTAAAATCAAGAAACTTTTTGAGAAACTAAAATAAAAAATTCTAAAATTATAATCTGATATTTTTTAAATTAAAAAAAATTAAATTATGAAATTTTTTAAGTATAAAAGGTTTTTTTTACAAATTTGAAATTTGTAAAAATAGTGAAGGTTTGTGTAAAAACTTGCAAGTTTCTGAAGTTTTGAAACGCTTTTGTAATTCTAAAATGATTTTGAAATCATTTAAATTTTAAATTTTGAGATTCACTACAAATTTTGATATTTTTAAAATGTTAAAATTTTAATTTTTTTAATTTGCAACTTTTTAAATTTATTTAACTTTTAAAATTTTTTGAACGTTGAATGTTTTTTTAATTTGTCAATTACTGGAACTTTTGCAATTTTTTGATGTAGGAAATTTTATAATTATTTAATTATTTTGAGTTATGAATTTTTTGAAATTTTTTACATTTGTAATTTCCTGGAAGTTTGAATTTTTCGAAACTTTTCATTTCTTTAACTTTTGTAAATTTTTGAATTTTAAATTTTTTTAATATTTCATTTTTTTGAAATATCTATGTAATTTAGAACTTTTTAAACATTTTGAACTTGTTCGAACAATGATTTGATTTTTGGGATTTTTAAATTTTCTTAAATTCTGAAATTTTTTGTTTTGTATTTTTTTAATTTTAAAATTTTTCGTAATGTTGAAATTTCCTGAATTTCGATTTGCAAAACTTTGTGGAATTTCGAAAATCTTAAATTTAGAAATTTTTTTGAAATTTGTTATTTTTAAAATGGTAACTTTTTGAAATTGTTGTGATATTTCAAAATTTGTGCCATTCTCAAATTTTTGGAATTATGAAATTATTAGGATTTTTGAAATTTTGTAAATATTTTTTATTTTGAGTTTTTTGTATTTTGAAATTTCTCGTAAATTTTAAATTTCCCGAATATTTAATTTTTAAGCTTTTTGGAATTTTGAAACTTTTTTAAAATTTGGAAATTATTGAAATTTTGAAAATTTTTAAATTTTGTAATTTTTTTAATTTTATGGTTTTTGAACTGATAATTTTTTGAATTTTGTGCAATTTTTAAATTTTTGGAATTTTGTAATTTTTGGAATTATGTATTTCTTGAGATTTGTGAAATTTTTTTAATTATGAAATTTTGTAAATATTTTGTATTTTTTGAATTTGAAATTTTTTTAAAAATTTTGAAAATTCCCGAATTTTAAAATGTGAAGCCCTTTTTTTAAATTTTAAAATTTTTGAAAGTTGGAAAATTTTTAGATTTTGTAACTTTTTTAATTTTGTAATTTTTGAGTTGGTGTTTTTTTTTTAATTTTGTGCAATTATTATATTTTAAAATTTTTGGAGCTCGGATATTTTTGGAATTAAGAAATTTTTAGAATTATGAAATTTTTGGATTTCTGATATTTTTGGAATTATGAAATTCTTAGGATTTTTGAAATTTTTATGTTTTGAAATTTTTTGTATTTGTATTTTTTTGAACTTTGAAATTTTATAATTTTCTGAATTTTTAATTCTGACACTTTTTGGAATTTAATTTTGAAATTATTTGGAGTTTTTGAATTTTTTTTTTAAATTTTAAAATTTTTTGGAATTTGGAATTTTTTTAAATTTGTAATATTGAATTTTTTTTTGAATATTTAAAATTTCCGTATTTTAAAATCTTTTAAATTTGAAATGTTTAAATTTTTTTTTTAATTTTAAAATTTTTAAATTTTCTAAATTTTTTAAATTTGTAAATTTTTGGAATTTTGAGGTTTGAAATTTTTAAGTTTTTAAAATTTTTTATTTATGGAATTTGTAATTTTTTTTGTTATGAATTTTTCTTAATTTTTTCTATTTTATGTACATACATATACTATATACTATTTAACTATCTACCTAAAAATCAACTTGATGATTTTAACTACCAAATTCATATTACTTTTCCAACTAGTTAGTTGCGCATGCGTACAAAAACATTAATCGTCTGAGCCTTGACACATACTCATATTGACTATTTAGCAAAGACTTTTAATAAATATTTTTATAATTACACATACGAGTATGTATGTATATACTGTACAATTGCGGCTTACATAGACGTACATACGTGTCAATGGCAAAAATTTGCAACAAATTTTTTTTGTTTTTCAAAGCATAGAAAATGTATAATTTATAGTATAAACTTGGGATTTTGCAACGCATTCTAAAGTAGTGAATAATATGCTGCTTTTATAACAGCTATATATTTTGTATATGCAGAATTGTGAATAATTTTAATAAATAATATTGAGAAAGGTTTTTAAGTGACTAATACATAACAAGGCATAGGAAATGTGGTTGTCTAAAACATGAAAAATTAACAGAAAAACTAGTAGATTCGAATCCATGGACCATTCGCTCGTACATATCTGCATCTAAAATACGAGAGTAAAGAGATTATTTAGAAAAAAACTTAAGAGTAAAAGTTCCGTGAACACAAATAACTTTATACATTGTTGAAGTCATTAATTGTACAATAAACAACAAATGCATGCACAAACATATATAGCATATGAATGTATGTTGAACTGAAACTATATGAAATTTAGTTTTAATATGTATTTTATGATATAATACTCGGCAGGCTTAAGGCTTGCCAACCAACTTATGTGGCTGCTCTAAGCCACAATAAACATTAGTGGTAGAACGCACATGTGTGTGTTTGTGTGATGATGATACTATAAACATTTACACGGAGACAACTTTTTCGAAACACGTACATATTTATGTATGTATGTATTTAGATGTGTATGCTTATATGAACTTAAAAGTATTTATCATATATGAAAAACATTTAATCTTTACAAGTTCAACTACATATCTACATACTCTTACGTGCATATGTATGCAAGTGAGTGTGTGTAAAAGTGTCATAAGCAAGCAATTGGCCAAAAACTGGAAGCTGAGATGAATAGTTACATACATATGTACATACTATGCTTACATATTTAAATATATTTACGTAGAATAAAATAATTCAAAAGAGATTTTTAATTTTTTTAGGGAAATATTTAAATATATATGTATACTCGTATGCATGAAAAGAGGTTATCCATTTCGTGTTTTCAAAAATACGGTGCTGTATTGTGAAATCTGCCACACTTAACTGTAAAAACAAAACATGTTTTGCTAGTGCGTTTTTTTTTTCGAAAATCAACATTTTATTGTGAAAAAATTGTTATACATTTAATGTTCAAAGTATTGCCCACCGGAAGCTACGATGTTTGCCCATCTTTCTGGCAGTTTGTGGATCCCATCCCAAAAGAACTTATCCGGCTAGGAGGTCAAAAAATAATCAAGCCAATTTCTGATACACTGTTCTGAAGTGAAGCGTACTCCGGTGAGTGCATTCTGTATTGATCTGAACAAGATGTAATCGGAATGTGCTATGTCTGGGCTATAAGGCGGGTGAGGTAGAACTTCCCACCCACAGTTTTCCAAACAGTTTTTAACTGGCCTTGCAACATGTGGCCGAGCGTTGTCATGATGAAAAATTATTGATTCGTGTGTGGTCGCATATTCTGGTTGTTTTTCCGCGATGGCCTTTTTCAAACGAATCAATTGTTTTCGGTAGAGGTCCCCATTGATTGCCTGACCCGATTTTAATAGCTCATATTAGAGCACACCCTTGTGATCCCATCAAATACATACATAGCATAACCTTGGCACCATGGATATTCGGCTTTGCCGTGGATGTCGATGGTTGGCCGGGCTTCACATACGATCTCCTGCGCTTTGGGTTATCATAATGAATCCATTTTTCATCGCCAGTGACAATTCGTTGCAAAAATGACTTCTTTTGGTGGCGTTGAAGCAACATTTCCGACATGCAGAATCAACGTTCGACGTCTCTTGGCTTTAATTCATAAGGCTTCCCAATTTCCAAGCTTCTGGATGAATCCTAATGATTTTAATCGTCTGGAAACGGTTGCTTGATCAACTCCTAATACTTTTGCAAGTACTTCTTGCGTCTGGCATGCATCTGCGTCGAACATTGTCGCCAATTCTTCGTCTTGAAATTTTTTTGGCTGTTACTTTCTACTTTAAGAGGACATAATCGTCCAACTAGTCAAGCAGTTGAAAAAAGTTTAAAGAAATTTTGAAGAGAATGGATCGATTACAGCTATCGTAAGGCCTGTGCATTATCAATTTGCTCGTTCTATCTAAAACATCTCTACGTTCTCAAGAGCTGGCAACTTCGTACGTCACATCCAGCTCACACAACAACTAAAGCCAGCTAATCATTCAGGACGCCCTATATACTCGTACGCCGATTGGGTGCTTGATCAACCGTTCAATATGTGCCAAAAAGTGCTCGAAAAATACCTTAAGCGTAGCGAAATTTTCAGAAATTCGCAAGGCAGCCATTTGAATGATTTAGAGTTTCACATGTAACGCCGAAGTTGAATCTTTTTAATAAAAAATGAATTTCATGAAGATAGAAATTATTTTAAATGCATTTTATTTA